>KB696258.1:0-11889 GCA_000349165.1 Anopheles christyi | reverse complement strand
ATATATAAGATGGTGTTACTTCGCAGTTTGAATGGGTTGGATGGTGCCGCAAACAAACACTCGCCCAAAAATGGTCACAGAGAGGAAAGTGCCGAAAAAAACGCCGAACTCCTCTACTGCTAATCCAGTTATGCAATTAAGCATAGGTTACCGTACAAAGCGAAAATGAAAGGAGGGAAAAATATACAAAACGTAACCAAAAACAAAAAAAAAAAAGATAATCGAACAGGTGTAAAGACTCTGGACTATTTTAACAGAGCAAATTTATCGCGTCGCATAAAAATAAATTAAAAGGTACAGAATATTTTGTTTGAACCAACATTGTAGTAAAATGCTATAAAAATTCTGTTAAAGTCAAACGCTCATTTTGTATTTATTTGCTCTTGATATTTATTGATTGAAAGGCTCGTAAGACTTTTTAACACCCAACCGTACAGATATTTGTATTCAAGTAGAGTCTTTCCAATGGTAGTAGATACCGCATCCTGTTGAGCCACCCTTATTAGCCGATTAGTGTTAATTAAAGAGCAGTACAATCTAAATTATGATCTAGGTTCAATTTCAAAACAATCTCGACTGAAATCGGACAAGAAAAGATCATCACCCAAATGGAAGGCATCAATGACATCCTTGATTGGATACAACGCCACAGCATGCGTGAATCGTTGGAAAAGTGCTCACAGTGTTTTTTCTCGTGTGTGTGTGTGTGTGTTCATTTTAACCTCTACAGTTCTGTGGGCCAACAGACACCATGGCCAACGCCTTTTCCTTCCAAAATTAATTGGCCGAAACAACTCCGAAACAAAACCCCACCGACAGAACAAATATAGACAGACATGCGAAACACTTTGTCTCGATCGTATTCAGTTTTTTGTTATTGACGGTGCTTCTCTACTTATGTCGCTGGAACGAATTATGTATCGGATCTGCACTTAAATCAGATCCTACCATCGATCGACCCTTTGATTGTAGCTTTGCTTAGCGTTGGGTAAATGAGTAACCATAGTATGAACCGAAGCAATAAGCATCCAGCTCTGGCGAAAGGTGGTTCCGTTTCAGCACGATCTCTACCGCTATCTGGTGCGGCGGGATTGAGTGATTTCATCAACCCAAGGTCAGGCATCGCGTTCGTTGCCCGTGCACCTTGCATTGCGACCGTAACAATCGGACGCTTTGATGCACACTGAACCGACAGAACGGCTGAGCTTTTGTTTCATCAATTATCGACGGCCCCGGGCTGGCGATACCGTTCTTAATGGTGATGGTCGTAAAATCGTACCCCGTTACCCCCATTAAAGGAGACATTTTTGTTGTTTTTGGGGCAGCTATAGCAGTAAGCCCAAACGTTGGCCATAATTTTACCTACACTGCTTGCATAAAAAACTGAAAGTAAATCTCACCGAGACCTTTTTCATCGTCCCGCACGTTACTGTTTGGAGACGTCAATTTGCAATATACTCTACTTTTCGCTCCGCATCGGATCAATAGTAAAATCAATGGCGTTAAAAAATAAGCGCTAAATGGAGAGGCTCGAGCAAGATGACCTTCAGGATACTGTTATGCATTAATTAATTTTAATTGCACCTGCCCCGTTTTCGTTTACATAGCTCTGGCAGGTGAGCAAAACTGTCGGGAAATTGAGCTTGATCGGCAGGAATCTCGATCGCTGAAAGTATCACATAAATGGAACACGTACTCCTTGGACCGCACACGAAATTATCCGTCACTCACGAACAGCCGTTATCAATGTTGTCTTTGCTCGGATGGTCCGTTTCGGTGCGGCGAACCTTCTCTCCTTTACTGCTGGGCAACACGCGCTGCTAGTAATCACAAACCCAAACTTTCGACTCTGACACCCGGTTAATGGAACAAGTTTCGAGTGTAGAGTGATATCAGTTTTTTGGCACGATAATTTGTGCGCACCACCGCAAAAGGCGGGCGTTCTGGTGAAGGACACTTTCCAATTTTAAGATTCTTTGCTTTTTACAACAAGAGTGCATAATTCTGCAAAGTAAAAATGCTTTACTGTTTACTTCATCCTTAAAAGCCTGCACTATAGTTTATTCAAAAAGCAAAGAAACTTCTTGTGTAGAATATTTTAGCAATTATTTAACAATTTAATGATATATGTTGCAATTTACGTATCATATAAACAGGAAAAATTTAATATCGATTACTAGTACGCTATTTCTGGATCTACATTGATTTCCTATTAAAGACCTTGCTTGAGATGATAAAATGATAACGTTGTAGCTTAAAACTCCCTCCTGCCTTGCTAGCCCGATCTGAACCGACCTGAATTTCGAGCCAGCACATCGCTACATCGGGTTCGTCGCTTATTTTTCTTCTCCAAAAAAGAAACAGTAACGAAGTCGTTTGTTTTGCGGGTATCATTTTGGCATTACCCAACACGGCGAAGGAATTCATTCCAATCGAATCCGTAAATCGAACGTCGATCCACTCGATTGATGTGCGGCAACCGGCCTTCCCTCGAGGGGGTTTTCGCCATCGCACCCGGCCATCTCCCGTCCGAGGAAAGTCAGTCGATTGTTCGAGCTCGGCGAAGCGGTCGACGTGACCGATAGACCGACCGTACCACTGCCGGCAGCCGGGTGACCGAGATTGCGCCCGAGAGTACGGCTGCGACTGATTACGTGTGAACTTGGAGCATTGTAGCAACGACCTGGGGGCACCATTGGGGGCAATAAAATGGAGGGCATCCGTATGCTCCGTCAGTCCGTCAGTGGGTGTGTCGTTCGCACCCGAAGGCTCACGTCGGTAAAATGGTGCCTTTACCTTACGACCAAGGGATCGGTTTTTAGATTTAGATTTCTGCTTCTCACCCCCCAACCCCGCACCCCCCCTTCTCTCGACGGAAACCTAATCGGACCGAAAAGCATTCCAATCAACACTCCAAAAGGGCTGTGGGAGTAGTAGACGATAGAGAGAAAAAAAAACATGGGCCACTTTCGCTTTCAAGGTTGCGCCAATGGTGCGCCGAACTTGTGGTCAAGAAAACGAGTTTCTTCGATTATGACCGTTGAAAGAAGGTTCAGTCAATATGAAATGACGAACGCATCTCACCAGCAAGAAAGATGCTCTTCAGAGGAATAGCTCTTACGATGCATGTTTCAGACGTGGACGAAGATTTTTGCTTGAAATCAATTTTTTTATTATCAGCAGCATTTTTAATGACGAAGGGGGAATTTATAAAAAAATAAATCTTTTCAATGTGGATGCCACCTATTTTTTTTTTTTTGTTTTTTTGACTGCATTGGGTCAACGGTCAGTGGACACGTTTGTTTGTCTCTGGTGACCTACTGGCCGTGTCCCGTGAAGAAATAATGTATTCAAATCGCCATATTCCTATGCACAACCCACCGAGTCGGCACTGTTTTGAAGATCTAGGACATTACGGAAGCGGTAGAGCTTGATTAGCCTGCAAACAATGAGTAGTGTAGCTTCGGATGCCTTCTCAACATAATAATCGATAAATAACTCGCCTGCAGCGCGACATTTGAAGAGTGCGCACATATTTCAACATGGAATGCGTCTCCTTGAGGCTGATTCTATCATCGTTACATCTATTCAAAACCAAACGCATTTCAGGGGATGCAGTTGAATAACCTTTCGGGCGACATTTAATGTTCAATCTACAAACCATACGGCCGATCAAGATCGAAAATACGGTAGAGTCAATTACTTTTGTCCTGCTTTGTTCACTAGTATTAATTTTAAGAAAACTTTTCCCTTTTGTTAGCCTTTACAAAGCTGTTATGCATTGGAAATAATCAATTGCATTTAAAATCGCTTCGCAATTGTCGCAAGCGTTGACTGCCTAATAAACAAAGCTTTTTAACGCAATTTTCGACGCTTCAACACTTTAGTACATCGGTTTTTAATTTAATGTATCATTTTATCGCGAACCGTAAAAGAACTCTTGCTCAAATAATGCAATCTCTTTGCAATAGCATAACAAATTCATTAATGTTCCATTACATGATATCAGACACTCCAACACATGTATGTGAGCCGTGTCAGGCCAAAAACATACACATCGATGGAACGCAACATGCATGGCGAGAACATGGCGTTGGAACAAATCGAAAACAACCAAGACCGATGACGACACATTGGATTAGGGGGTTGATTGAATCGTGGATTGATTGCAAGAAAGAGAAGGTGTGACAAACACAACTACAAAAGTCTATGGAAATCAATTTCGCACAGCGGCAGCAGTCCGAGCGTTATCTTGTATAACCTACCGAAGCAAACCGAAGGTAGGCGATCTGCACGAAAATGTCTTTTAAGCAATAAATGGAATTGCGATCACTGTGGTCCACACAGCCCCATTTTAAGTTTTCTTGCAATGTGAGTTTATTAGGGAAGGAAGCAAAACAGGGGACGGGTGTTGCTGTTGAACGCCCATGCTCCAATATGGACACGGGTAAATCTTCCTTATTCGCAATCGCAACGAGCTGAGCGAGATATTGATTTCAAAGACAAATGACCAAGTGATAAATCGATTAGTTTGCTCTATCAGGTATTCATTGGTAGGTTGGAAAATTCATAAGCAAGCCGTACATGGCTACTGCTGCTGTTGGGTCGGTGGACAGGAGCAGTACGTACAGATGCCATCACATATCAATTCGCTACACTCTTTTACAGAATAACGGGCGTCGATGGTGGCACATGCTGCCACATGTTCGCGCTCCGATTGCATAACGACACATGTTTGCAATTTCCAGCTTTTGTCCAAAAGTCGGCAAGAACACGCAAGAGGCCGCTACCGGTCGGGCAGGAGCTGTGTAGTTGCGGTGACCCAATGGTGCCGATTGAACCAGTTTCGATGGTGCCATGCCATGATTACCGGACGGTTTCCTGCTACACAACCGTTAAGATGGGCTTCGAGTTGGAGGCTCGTTTTTCACCCCATGCTTACGTGCTGGCGTGTCTTGCGCACGCCCTAAAACGGTCACCTCTGCTGCTAGCCTGACCGGTTGGAGGCGTTCTGATTTGTTGGTTTGAAAAATGGAGCAGCAATAGCAGTAGCATTGGTCGCATTGGTACAGGTGCCGGGTTGCCAACATTTGACAAGCATTAATCATAGATTCCACTCACAGGACCTGCCAATTTTCAGTCTTCTTAGCAAAAAAAACCCACACCACTGCCACCCCATTTTACCCACCCATGCTGGAGGTCGCACAGTTTCTGGCATGAAGTAAAAGGGTAGAAAAAAAAACAGACAACCGCAAATCATTTAACATCGACGACCGAATCGTGCGGCAGTATGGGTTGCCGCCAGTAAGCATTTGCTGTTCACAACCAAACCATGTTTGCTACCATTCGTGGCACTTGGGACGTAATCTGTTGCGAGATCTCTTACCGTTTGTCGACCGGATTTCGATACTCGCGTCCGATTTATGTGACCGAAACGGGAGTACTACTGCAAGCATACTACTGTAGCATTTTTCGGACACTTTTGCTGCACGTTCTTTGTTGCAATGCCGCTCGTAGCAGCATGGTTTTTTTCCCAACACACTCTCTACTGCACAACCAACCAAGGGTCGTATCGATAAATAATGCCACAGAAAAGATTGATGTCCATTCGCGTTACGAGCAAGGTGCTTTTCCACCGCCATTCCCGTCCGTCCATTGGCAGTGGCTCGGAAGGGCTTTTCTTTGTAGAGCTAGAACTTCAAAAGCTTTCGCCAACCGGTGGTACGCCATCGGTACGCCAATCGCACAGTGTTGATAAGCTGTGGTGGTACAAGCTGTTTCTTGTGCGCCATAAATTTTGAGTTAACAATCATGCGATAATGTTTCGATCGGTGACTTCTCATGGCTGCAAGGAAATGAAACTCACTTTCGCCCGAACCATGCAAAATGGTGATAAATGTTCATCCGAAGTCCGTAAATTGTCTTTCCTGTACTCAGCCTATTTTTGTCTGAGATTTCAATGCAACATGTCTTTTTTTTTAATAGTGTTTAGCCGTCGCCAACTGTTGCACAACTATCGTAGAGTAACATCACATGGCTGCTCTTCCGCGATTTGAGTGACGAGAAAAATTAAGCTGTTTGCTTCCTAAGTTTTCTCCCCCTGCTACTTGAGGCGGAGTGGTTCCCGCAACGCAAGCAGATGACAATCTCTCAGTCAGTGTCTCATTAGTGATAGTTTTAATGTGACGGCTTGTGTCGCAGCACTACACAACACAAGTGACGCCAAGACAGCTTTGTCATCACCCGGGTGAGTTGATGAGTGACTCTCCGAGGTGATCTCGGCTTAAAATGAGCTTGAGCACCCCAATGGCACTTATCGGTCGTCGACACGTAGTGAATCATTTTGTGTTACACCATCCAAATCACATCATAAAACCACACATTATACAGCAGTTGTTGTCGTAAAGCTTTGGGTGACTATTTGGGTTCGAATTATCAAAAAAGGCACAGGAAAAACTGTTTAACTGTGTTTCAGTTCGCTTTTCCCTTTAATGATGCTCTTACATATCATGCGTATACGTTAAGTACGAGCAGGTTGCAAGCCTGAGGGTGTTTGATTAACCTTTAAGACACGCTCTGCACTGTACTGTGGTGCTTGGGATTGTGAAAAAGGTCACGCCATTTTAGGGACGCAGTCGATGCAAAGTGTAAGGCATAAGAAAATCATCCATCTAGTAGTACGGCCAGCGTGTTCGATTTAACATTTCCTTTATGCCCATGCCCCTAGAAGGAACGCCATTGTCAATGTCAGTGTAGGTCCATACCATTAGCGAAATATGTATCTTGACTAATAGACAACGAATTGTTTAGATGACAACAATCGGTTTTGCATAACGCGCCCGTTACCTGTTCCGATCACAGGCAGAACTTGGTCAGTTCCGCTGCGTACGATCCAGGATCGATCGGTTGTGATTTATGCAACGACCTTGTTAGTTCGGGGGGTGCCTAGTTCTGGCAACAACAACAATCGCCAGCTCTGTCTGTGTAGAGTGTGTTTGCTTACGTGTGCTGGAAGGCAACGAGTCTGTATTAAATCACGGTTGGGATTATCGTCAGAACCACCCGTCAACGATCACTGTAGAGGTCGTGAAGTTAATGTGATTTGTACTCCGTCTCTCGCAGGTTCTCGATCCATTCGAACTGTCCAACAAAGTCTAGGTTCTGCTAGGCTGACCTTAATCCGGGTATTTTCTTTTCCATGTTCTGTAAACAAACCGTGCTGCACATTCTCGCCAAACACAAGATTTCAGAAGATTCCCAGGAAACTTCTAGGATTGAATCATGGTTTTAAATTACGTGCCCATAAATCATGGTTCACGAGCGACTGATGGCCGATTTGGACGATTTGACTGATGGCTTGATGTGCGAAGGGTCTGAGTGACGGGCGCATCATCATCATCATCATCATCGTCTGCTCATTATCTTTGCACGATTGCGTGACACGTACTGCCGCCCGTTACATCTTCCTTAGGCTCGCTGGCCGTGCTCGGCAAAGTTAACACCTCTCAGCATGTAGCGATAGCTAAGCTAGCGCCCTTCAATGATATCTCCCCCTTAAAGGAAGTCACCAAAGATGAACTTCGTGCTTAACGATTACCTAAATGAGCATTGAATGAAGACACCGCAGACACGCCGCTGAGAGCCATTAGCACCAGTTTGTCTAAGAACTGTCTTAGAAGCAACGTGTCAAGGGAAGTGTTACAAAGCACGCTGCTCATCGATTAATACCCGTGCAACCGACGAAACCACTTCCTTTCATTGTTTTATGTTTCTCTTCTGTTGCTTCGATTGTAAATAACTGTTACGATCAAATGAAAAATATGAATCCAATAGTAAAGCACTAAAACGATTCGCTGAATCACACAGCTGCCCAATTGCACAAAACAATTGCCGGTGCAGCTTCCTGCCGCTTGAGCAACGGTAATGCAGCCGCCGTGGCACGGAAATGGGGCAAGATTGTGTGTACGCTCGGATCTGTTAGCCCCTTGAGGGTTTCAGCACCTACCATTCGTTCTTTTCGGTTTATCTGGCCCCATCTTCCGGAACCCGCAGCCAGCCAGCGATGAGTCGAATGATTGTAACGCTTTGATGCCACCGGTGGTGATCACCGTGGTCTGTTGATGGTCGTGCTGTACCTTCCGTTTTGTGTTGCATCCGAAGCCAAGGAACTGTGCTTTTAGTCATACTCGATGGGTCAACCATTAGTGATCTAATCGTGCATCATTCCTCTCGTGAATCACGGATTCTGCTCGTGGAAGTGTATTGTTTCATTTTATGGCTGTGGCGTTGATTGGTTTTTGCTTTACTTAGTATAAGTTCTCTCATTTTTTTTTTCATTATATCTCCTTTGAAAAAAGATTCATGTTTCTTTAAAATGTGTTTTACTTACTTTAATCTGTGTTGTGTTGCAAGTGCAGAAAATTTTAATAAAAAAAGCAAAAGCCGTAACAGCTATCGTTTTCTAATTAAAACATCAGAAAGCGTTCATACTTTGCCGGGTGTGTAACTACAAATGCATGAATCCGATGAACAAAATTCTGCTTTTGCATTTTCTTTACTTGCCCTACGAACGGCCAATCTAATGTTGCATCAACCACGCGGTGCATCCCGTATCGAATCGATTTCTTTAAAATTTAGCATACCTTCGTTTCACTTTTGCTTTTTGTTTTTTACAATGCAGCTCAATTTTTTTGCTCAAAGCAAACATACCTTTTCTTTGCCGAGCATTTGTTAATGCAACTGGTTTTTCGTTTCATCGCAGATGATGATTTTTCGAATATTTTTGCGTTGATGTAACGATAGCAAAAACAAAGAAATGAGTGAAATGGAAATTATAATGATTATTAATAATAGAAAAAAAAATCAATATCAATCAAGTGCTTGCCAAGAAAATTTTCATAATAGTAAGAATTGTTATCACGCAAAAGCTGACGAAATTTGAATCCATTATAATTTCGATAGCAAATTTCAACATCACCTGTGCAGAAATCACCTGTGATCTGTGGCTCTACGCCAACACCGAACATCTCACCCATACCAAACAAACGTGTTCGGTTTTTCTGCTCGAATGCCCGTTTTTACTATGTTGGCCAAATTTTTAAAACAAACACATTCACACTCCAGGCTCCGCACAACACATATATTCAAAAGGGGGCTACTCTTCGCTTTTCTCGCCCAAGCCACACACGCATTCGGGCGAAGTAAATCAAACATATTCGTATAAGGGTGGTCGTTGACCACCGCTGCTACAGTGCGATCGTGCGCAAAGTTCATGGTTTGTTTTCCACCCCACCATATGCTTTCGGTCTGCACCAAACCTCCAAGGCACGCAACGTTCATCGTCAGCTGTATTAGATTAACATTTTGAAATGCAAAAAAAAAAATGGTGGAAAAAACCGGCCACGGCTTGGACTGGACCAACCAACCAAAAAACAACCGCTGAATGGTCCAACTGTGGTTTGTGGCATGAGGCTCGTCACTGTGTCTTATACGTACCCAAGGTGTAACTATGAATGATTTAACAAAAAATGCTTAAAAGAATAACTAGGAATACAGCTAAACAAGATATTCTACTCATTACTTCAGCTACTGCTACAACTACCGAAAACCGCTATTCCAAATTTTGTTTTAGTAACAAACTAAGGTTTACAGAAAATAGTTTGAATATCTTGTCTTTTCATCGACACTTTCAAGATTCTTGTTAGCTTACCTACAATTTGTATGACTCAACGCTTAGACTGAAACCGTAAATCTTTTGTAAATCTGCTGCCAAATACCAAAATTTGCGATGGCGTTGGTAAAATTGATTTTAACAGCTTTAAAGTCGTCTGTCTAGAAGTGACCGAGCCGCTTAAAGTTCAAACATCCTACGAACCAAGCCAGCAAATTTGGAATTAATAACTTTCACGGTCAGATTAATGCGTCCGTTCTTTGGTATGGCATTGGCTTTGGTATTGAATCGGAAAATTCACATCGAATTCCCGGACCATTGAAATGGAGCAAATGTTTTTGGTAGAAACAAAAAATAGAATAAGGAAGGACAAAAAAATCTTATAGCATCCAATCAAACCCGTTCCCCGTGCTCAAATGACTTTATTTTATTTGGGCATTAAGTATGACGCAACTGCTCAGCGATGGTAGCATGCGCGGTGGGTCGCAGCAATTAGAAGCTTTAACATATTGCCTGATCTGGATTTTGCTGCCCTGCCCGGACACGTTCTTTTGCGTTTGGCAGGGAGGGTGGTTTTTATGATCGTTCGTCGTCGTTTTCCCATTCTGTGCGCATCAAACCACAAACCCGGCGACTGTGAGTGTGGCTCATTTACATTCCAGCCGTGTCGTACAAGTGAGCGAGAGCAACACAGCGTGATTTCCGATTGATCCAAAAACCATCAATGTAGCTTAAAACAAACAAACCAGCCCAGGTGATGATGATGATCTAGATGGTAAAGCAAACGCACGGAAACACACGGTGTTTGATAGGTCAAGGCTGGAGAAGTGGAAAGATAAGAAACGAAGTATTTATCGCATCTGTAGAACGATCGCATGATGGAGATATTTGAGGCACAAACATCAGAAAAAATGCTTTGTAAAAGATGATGAAGAAATGGAAAAGTTTGGCTTTGTGTTGTCTAAAGTGAAAGGTACGGCTATGGCTAGCACATTCTCCCTGGCCCAGCTATATCCTTGAACACATCCGATCATGCACTGTTGAAGGCTTGAGAGGATTAAGCGTCTGATGCCTACTACTCCTGCTAAGATTAATGCAGGATGCTCTTACTAAGAATTGAAAGTAGCACCCGATTCCTTTTCCCTTTTTCGATTTTTTGGAGGAAACTCGTTCACCTCGGACAGGAGTAGCAAATGCTCTCCATACCATACGTTAAAATAATTACCCACCTAGCAGCACTAGCGGACGAGAATGTTTTCGGTAGTTCTAGAGACACGATCAACAAGGTGATCGACGGAAAGGACGCAATGTGGAAGAGAACAGACCGTACCGGCAAAATCGCCCTGGAAACAGTTCACCGGCAGTAGGCGGTGCCGACGGCGTTCATTACTGCCTGTGTAACGACACATGCGACCAGTGACGGTGTCCCGACAAGGACGCCTAGTTTCCTCCACCCAACGTTAACGGGTAACCTTCGCGGGGCACTCTGTTGAGGGTTCTGATACAATCGAATCTGTCCGGATGAAAGCGTAGCTGCAAAAGGGGTTCGACAGTGGTTCTGCCGGTGCTGTAGTTGCCTCTGTGAAGTGTGCTGTGACATGGAGATTTATTATGCACGCCCCGTATTGCGAGCGGATGTGTGAAAGGGAAGTGAACCACACAGTGAGGCACATCTTAACTTTGCCAGCTTGCTGGTAAAACAAATTGAAAGATTTCATGTTTTACAAAACTATCGTTGTTCGAAATAATTGAAAACAGGATGCAGACACTACGAACCTGTTCGAAGATCTCACACAAGAGAAAAAAAAGCATGATCACGCTTTCAACACGACCCTTTTCCTCGCTTGTGCACCGCGAACTTCAACCTATGGCACGAATTTGTCTTGCACTCTTTTCTTCACCTCTTGTCCAACGCTACCAAAATCCCACTAAAGTTCCATCGAAGCATCGAATGATAAGAAGCGACGGCCGAGTCGCTAGACTCTTCAAGCCTTTCGCCGCTGATGAGACTTCATCAAATACCAAACGAAGCTCTTTCTGGGGAGGGTGAGCTTTTATGCCGGCGCAAAAAAAAAATCACCCAAAGAAGGAGTTGTTTATACTGATCTTGTGCTGTTGATGATCATGATGCTGATGATCATCAAGCACAAATAAACTGCGGTTCGGGGGAGTGAAAACTGATGATGATCTTGATCATCTTTTCGGAACATGTTTTATTA
>KB696247.1:0-12000 GCA_000349165.1 Anopheles christyi | reverse complement strand
AGAGAGAGAGAGAGAGAGAGAGAGAGAGAAAACATAACCAGATAACAACGGTTTACTAAATGGTCGCCCCAAACTCGGTGTACGAGGACGGTACGTTTTTATTAAATTTTTATCCTGCCCGTCGTACGGAAGGAAGGAAAACGACACGCCGAACGAAAACTAGTGGCTGTCTGTCTCCGAACACACGCGTACACAAGATGGATCAGAGTGGAAGGACAAGTTAGCGAAACTAAATAAGATGTAAAATAGGCTCATGCATATT
The DNA here is from genome assembly GCA_000349165.1 of Anopheles christyi. Classification (NCBI taxonomy): domain Eukaryota; kingdom Metazoa; phylum Arthropoda; class Insecta; order Diptera; family Culicidae; genus Anopheles; species Anopheles christyi. Next base: position 11,738 of record KB696247.1, on the reverse strand, counting down.
TATGATTGCAAACAAGCGGCACAGTACTGGCATAAAAAATAACTATGCAGAAGCATACTACAGCTGGTCTAGGGATGGTGATGAGATAGTTCACGCGATAAAAAGAGCCGATGGATGGTGGAATGCTGTAATTAAGCTTAAATAGTTCAAATTTTAACGTGCTTGTATGTGTGTGTTTTTTTTTGTTTTCATTGATTATGATGCGCTTACATAGCATGAATATCCACATTTCTTAATATATATTTACAGTATGAAACATACACATAATGGAAGCATAAAAACAGGTGAATGATAGTTGTTTAGAAAATAGGGGTAGAGTTTATTGTACATTATTTGTTTGTTTTAGTCGTAGTTAAACGTATAACCTTCCTTCTATAGCTCTCTTTCTTATGTGCAATGCACTCTACTCACCATACAGCTTATTCACGTTTGTGAGGAACAGCAAAAAGGAAAGAAAATAGCTAATGCATCATACTCAAGTAACAGCTTCCTACACTAACAATTGGTTGAGTGTAGAAAAAAGGTATAAAAACTTTAGAAAACTTCATCGCCTTGTGTCGTTGGAGACAATGACAAAAGCAGCAAAGGTGAGCTGAGATGTAGTAGTAAGACTTTTTCCGTCTAGACATGGTATCGAGAGGAAAATCATTCCTTATAAGACTCCCTGAAGCAAACCTGCTATTTTCTGCCAGCAAAGAAATAAGTTAAATAAAAGTTTTTTCAGCTTTGTTCAGCGAGAAGGTCGAGATAACTATTCTTGGGAAGGAGAAAATGAAACATTATATCTCAATCGAATGCCGGGACATAGGTTGAAATCAAACAACTTCCGAGATAGAGTCGTTAGCAACTTATTCAATGTAGCATGTACCTGTACATTGGGGCACGCAAATAAGAGACAAATGATGGAAAAAATTATTGAATAACTGTCTCACATTCATCTTTCTCTTCAGCCACCCAGAGACTGCACTCCAGAGATTAAGTGTATCGGTTATCCAATCAGTCGATGATTTCTGGTGCGATAAATCAGCCAAATCGGCTCCAAATTTGCTGAGAACATCCGCCTTTTAACAAATGTTGCCTTTCACTAACCTTGCACCGTGTAAGGCTCTTATCATCCCATCTGTTTACTTTCATCTATTTTTAACAAATGCCAGATCCTGCCCCATATTTTACTCCATCACCTTCATTGGTGTACATAAGAAGATGGCAAAAAAGGGAAGCGAATCTTTACGTAACTTTCACCTGTGATAAGGGTTTTTGGAAATGTGGGCCAAAAGATCTGGGGTCCCGTTTGGGATTTATTCCCGGTACTGCTACAATCATGGTGAATTGTCGAATAAGCATTAGGAAGAAACAAATCTTGCTGCAGGAAATGAAGTAAGGCAAAGGGGAGATGCTCTGAAACGAGTTTCTCGGAAATAAAGCTACGCAAATCGAGCTGAGTGCTACATTAAACAGATCGATTTCGTTTATATTCTAACACTCTTGCACACACACAGCCACACTCAACCAAGGGCAAAGTGATGCCACCACGAGCAAATTGAACATCGGGATGTGGAAATCAAATAGAGAAACATTGCAACGACAAAAAATGCAGAAAGAAGGATTACGATACCGAACCAAAGGATGAAGCTGTGTGCAACTCACCACGGGCAAGACCCAGAACAAAACAACGTGCTTAAAGTTAACAAGGAACCGTAAAAAGATCAGAAATCCCCATGCGAGTTAGCAGGGTAAGATGTTCCATGCAAAAAAAGAAAACACATATACACATATACACATATATTCTCTTTCACCGTGCTTGGCGTAAGTTTGGGGCCTGCTTCCAATGGTAAGGTTGCCCAATGGTCAAAAATTAAATGCGATGTTAAGATGGGATTTAGTTAAATTGATGTCTACCTTCGTAAAGCTAGGAAAGGTGGGATTAAATGAGGATTGAGTTGTCTTTTTTTTGGGATCTACTTTGTTAAACGTAGTAACAATACAATGTCAGCGTTGGATGTAAAGGATCGATTCGGAAAGCCAGTGTGTGGTATTGCATTTATTTCCGTCGGTACAGCTTTAAGCTTGTCCTTTAGTAGAAAAAGTTCAAACTTTAATGATAATCTCAATTGAACAATGCATCGCTAAGCAGTTAATCATATAGCAAAAGCTTCGACAAGCATGACACAGAAACACGATGGGAAAACTACGGAAACCACTCACCTCCTGGTTAGGTCGTACAGATTTAGTCATGATGGGTGTGGTGAAAACACAGACAAACGTGAATGACGATGAAGGATATTTAGATCGATATTTGTGTTGAAGGATATAATTCAGATACGGTAACCAGATAAAGTGAGCATGGGCCGCGACGCGACTCGGAGTAAATGGTATAGTGATAGTTCCATTTGAATTGGTTCCGATTTCGTTGCGTTTGCGTTTCCAAAACGCAAAATGATGGTGCAAATGAAAATAGGAACGGCCGCATAGCAATTTCGTCCAGCATGAGAAGTTGAGTGAATTTTGAAAGAAAGTACAGTGATGTGTGACAAATTTTTGAATAACGATCGACGGATGGAGAGATAGAAGAGAAAGGTAAAGAGAGAATCAGAAACAGATGAGTTATACACACTGGTAGTCCATTAGTACTGTGAGTGGTGGCTCTTCTCCAAGGGGGATGACGACGCGAGACACGTTCCGACTGAGATTTGGCTGTCTACTCCGAAGCTGAAAATATGCTTACCTTTGTCATCAAATCTTTGGCTCTTGATTCGAACAGATGCTCCAACTTTTGCGTGTCTACAATCGCTTCTGGCAACTCATCCCAGATAGTACGTTGAATTAAAGCTGGAATCATATCATCACGCACCTCTTTCCAGAACAGTTTAACCTAAACGAATGAAAGATAAAGAACGATGTTGTTAAATTCATACGTACTACTGCTTCATCATTAACGTACAGTCTTTTTGTTTTTCTTAATCGCTGCCGACCCATCCAAGCTGTTCGGTTGGGGCACTCCGTTTCCATTTAGCATGTTCCCTGGTAGTGGTACTAGATTGGTTGGTGGCGGTCGCATCATGCTCGGCGGAGGAGGCATACCATTCATGAGCATACCGCTGGGAGGTGGCGGTGGTGGTACAGCGCCTGCAAAGCCACGCGGTGCCAGCAAATCCTTATCGTCGTCCGAGGTGAGATCGGTAAAGTCTAGATCGCACAGGCTAAGCTTGCGCGTCATGTTCTTCACGATCTCCTCCCAGTGTAGCTCATTTTCGGATTTTTTCGGTTCACCGTTGGCCAGCTTCTTGATGTCATTGTCGACGCTGGGCGATCGTGAGATGTCTTTGTTGCTTTTGCTCTTTGCCAAACCCTCCTTGGCTTTGGAAATCAACCCAGACATGTCACCGATGCGGTTCTGAGGCTTTTCTTCCTGCGGACTCAGCGGCAGACAGCTAAGCTTCTGGGTCAGGTCCTTGACTGTATGGTCCTTCTTTAGCTGTAGAATTAGCTTCTTATCTTCGTTGTCCGATTCTGCTAGTATGTTAAGAGAGATATAAGAGATGCTTGCATTACGCTAGTTGCTTTGATTTTAACAGTTAGTATCGACTGAACACAATGGAAAGATGCAAAAAAAACAACACTGCAGTCATATAAGCAGCATTTTACCAATGGGTAACCTAGTCACAATGCCTTACCTTGAAGCGGTGAGAGATCTTGCCCCTTGGTCTCAACGTGACCTCCATTCAACGAACCATTGGACCGTTCATAGGCTGTGCTCGTAGCGGATCGTCGATGGTAGCTCGCATCAGAGGAATCCTTACCGTTTGCTAGCTGTTTCCCATAAGCCACCGACAGTCCCATTTGTGTCTTAATGTTGGGACTTTTGTTCTCATCGTCCTGTTCCACCAGCATGCTGCAGCAACCGCGTGCACTTCTTACACTATTTCCGTTGAGATCTGCCTTATAACGATCAGCGGCCGTGGTGCCGTTGGAGATCGATACACACGCCATGCTGCCGCCGCTACTGCCATGCTTCTTAAGCAACAGATTACGACTGTTTCGATACTCAACACTGTCAAGTTGGGACGAAGCATTGGTCGCACCGTGACCATTAACATGCGCAATGCCGTTCGTGTGTTCTGTATGAATAGAGGGTTGTTGCTTGTGCAAAATCACAGACGTGCTTGGGCCGCTGTTGAGACGTAAATGAAGTTTGTCCTCCTCATGGATGGTTGGCGGTGTTAGCAGCGAGGAGTTTGTGAGTGATCCGGTACCGCTAGATCTGCGGTAGCTCGTACCATTTCGGTGTCCCAGGGGATGTCCTACTCGATCGAGCACGCCCGGTACGTTACACACATTGATGCGCACGCACACATACACATACACAAGGCAAACAAGCATGCACAAAGAGGAACATCAAACAGACGTTTGTTAGTAACAAATAAGCAATGAACAACTGTCACACGAGATTGAATATTAATAAAGAAAAGAAGTAAAGTGCAACGAACTTACCGTTGGTAGCATTATTTGCTTCTTCCGTAGTTTGAATAACGCCGTTGGGGAACTGGCCGAGCTCTTGCTGTTCGCGCATTAAGTTCATCTGCCGTTCGGCTCGTTCACGGCGTCGTCTTAATCCTGGCGTTACACCCGTAGTGTCACGGGACGGATCGTGGTACCCACTGCCAGGTAGATGATCACCGCTGTGGGCCGAGCTAGAACTGTCCTCGTCCTGTTGACGTGGTCCGGGCAGCTGCAGTCCACCGTGTAGCTGTACCGGAACAACTGGTGGGGGCAATGGTGGTGGTGGTGGTGGTGGGGGCCCACTGGGCGGTGCCGAGTACATAGGGTATACTGGCAGCGGAGGGGGTGGTGGAGGAGGCGGTGGAGCAACTGAAGGTGGTTGGGGTGGTGCAGTACCCGTGCTATGTCGACGCGATTTCCGTCGATCAGTCGTGTCGTTGCCAGTGGAACGATATCGAAGCGTTTTGCGCACAGTGTTGTCGGGTATACGTATACCGTCGCACTCGCCATCCTCAAACCTTAGCACACTCTCGTACAGCTGCAGTTGATCGAGTAAATCGAGATCCGTACCCGGACGTGACATGTACCGCTGAATAATGCCCTCCATGCCCTGTTGCTCCAAGAAATCGCTCTCATCATAAAAACTGTCCTGATCGCTTAAGCCCGACAGCGTTTTGTTGATCAGCGATGTAGCGTAGATCAACAGTTCGGTATCAGCATTCTCATAGTCTTTGAGCAGGCTGGGAATGGAGGAAGAATTGGGAAAAATGATTAACCTACCGTTTGTACACGATTGGTATTGACTACGTTTATAATTTTTGAAAAATTATTCGATTAAAAAAATTGTAGTCAAATCAAATACTGCTTTCCTTGTCCATTTACGGCTTAGAGCCTATTGGGTGTGACATCAATAACTTACCGCATGATGTTGTTCCACGGAACAACGCCGCGGGCCGTATCCATGAATCTGATGGCGCTTACGAGAAGGTAGCAGTTGCCCTCGCAGTACTCGACAAAGACAAGTAACAGCTTGAGAGCTGTCTTCACTACCAACCGATAGCGAGACGCGATCAACGAGTACAGCCACTGGATGGTCGGCGAATGTTTCATCACACCGTTCATACCGTCCACATAGAGCATCACCTGTCCGAGGGCACGCAGAATATAGTTCTGATAGTTCTGGTCCGCTTCGCTACCTATCTGCACCAAGCAGTTCAGGCCACCGTGAGCCACAAATCCGTGCACCAGATCCTTATCCTCTTGGAAGATTTGCTTCAGCGAAAATAGCACCCGTCGCAGTTCGCGGCCTTCGGAGGAAAGAAGTTTTTCTGAAAGTGAAAGCAAATTAAAATGGAATATTATCATACCTGGTTTAACTGTTATCACTACATTTCCTTTCTATTCAATATGATGGACCAACAACCTAAATCTATACATGCATGGTACAATATTCGCAATAGAAATCATATACTTTGGACGCCATCCCAAGGGAAGCAAATCAATGTATCCAACACAGTGGCGTACTATCTACAAACGCATACAAATCGGTATCAGAAGTGACCGATTGGGACCGCTTTGCACATAGGCTAAGTAGAGACATCAATCATTCGCATCGGTGTCGATGGCGGCAGTCGCTGTTCCATGCAGAAACAGCCAGAAACCGGCCGGCTAGTGATTCCGGAAAGTTAGATGCGGATGGCGCCAGGCAAAAGATTAGGAAGAGAAAGGATTGCTTTGGGCAGTTGCAAAATTTGCCAAGCACTCACTCTTTTTTTTAATGCAGGAAAAGTGCCTACATACAGCGGCTCTGTTTGAAACAAAATCCAGAAGAGTGTGAAGCTGAAGAACAGTTGGCGGATGTGCGCCAAAGACGATGAAGGTGGCATCTTGTTTTCGTACAAAAAGCATTCGCCTGGCGCTTGGTATCCCGTGGCACGCAAGTCAAATCGTCTTTTGGACAGACATACGCTAAAAAACCGACATGGCACGGTACTACTACTACCATCACATGCATTCAGCAGTAGGAACTAGATACAGGGGAGCGATGCGCTATGCCTGCGGGCGGTTCGTTGTTGAAGAAAGCATAAACACATTTATGCTCTTGATTGAAAGGGCATTTTAGATGTGCATAAAGGAGGGAGGAAGGGCATGTGGTTGGGGGGGAGGGGCTGAGTACCACACGATGAAAAGAGCAGGGGATGTGTGTAGTCCCACAATGTCTTCGAGCATTGTGTTCATGTCACGTCGTGCGCGCCATGAATAGCAGTGTGATCGCGATAGTTTTATTTTACGCAATATACCGTCAGCTGACGTGAGGCGATGCTTTGCTTACGCATCAATCCATTTTGAATTATTATTAAATTACACAAGTTGTTAGATAAGATAAAATTGGACTGTCGTCGTTATCAAGCTACACTCGTTCCAGGCCATGAGAGGCGGCAAGAATTGTAGTTTCAAAATCGCCACGGCATAATGCTGGGTCGGATTATGTGATACGTGAATTTGCCACACGAAAAGAAGCATCTAGCAGTAAGCGCTTACAGATGCCCTCATGACAGCAGGGTAGTTCATGAACATTCATTTAACAGTTGGTTGCCGCCGCTGTACTTTTCGGCAAAGCCAAGTTAATAAGCTCATTAGCGTCATTAAAGCCGCCGTGCCATCAAGTTGTTTGTTGGCGTTTCATCGATCTGCTTTTCTCAATAAAACACACATAAACTTTAAACGAGTCATTCTAAATTGGAGTACGTTTATAGCAACATTCATGTTACGATGTGCTTTTAATTACCGAATCGCCTGGTCCTGTTTTACTATTGCACTGAGCCTGAGGTTCCGTCCCCCTTACACTAGTATAGCATTACGAAAAATCTCTTCAAAGAACTCGTTTGGACCTTTGCTAGCAAGGTTAGTAAGTTTTGCCTAGTTTTCGTAAAACAACCGAAACCGAAGGCTATAAACTATTTTCTTCTCCCACCAACGCGATAAAACAAGGGCAAAAAAGGGAACCATTTCTGATTCGTTAGACCTTGATCGTGAACTTTACAACCTAACATATATTTCATCGTCAGCATCAATGAGCTTGTAAACTAAAAGCCTCTTCAAAGCTATGCACCGAGAGAAAATAAACCACCGAATGTCAGATTCGATTTGGATGTCTGCCCATTGGAACCGTATAGGAGGGTTAGCTCAGTAAATCACAACACACAACAACATCAACCCAGTGGTACTAATCGACAATGACCTCAAGGAAGAAAGCGGAAAACCATGTATCACCAATCACAGATGATGGTGCGCGTATGGCCCTACGGTGACGAGATGCCACTGCATGCAGCACTACGAAAGAGTTTAGACGGCGAACAAGGTAAATTGGGGACCGAAAAAGAAAAAACACTCACACCAGCAGCTGATGCAGATGAGACCAGCAAAGAAAATTTAACCCCTACATAATGGAAGTGTGACAAGAAACCCCTTGGTTTTTGTATATTTGTTTTATTAACGTATACGGTGGTGATGGGAGGACTGTGCTGCTAAAGGCTGTAAACTTTTATGGCATCTTCTTCAGAAGTTTTGTCCAAAATGTTTTGGGCTCTTCCTCTGCTCTGCACTGTTGTGCACTGTGGCTTCTTTTCAAAACATCACAACATCATTCGTTCACCCGCTTCCTCGCAGTTGTGTGTTTATGGTTCCTGGTGATCTGTGGTTTCAATATCATTTATTGGGCTTTCGTAAATGTTTAGGGTTTTTTCTTTTCGCTTTCCATTTCCTTCGGCTTTGGAGTGTTTCCGGCCAGACGAACATTTTGCATCTTTTCGTGAGATCGGTCGTAACCGTGGCAATACCATAGTAACCGATTCGCACATAAAATCACCAGGAGAATGACGATGACAAGTCTCACAAAATCTAACCTGTCGTCATGTGCTACCATGTTGCATATAACACCACAGCATAAGGGACAAAGGAGCATCCGGTACTGTTACCATACTGCTTGCATTGATTATGGAAATCGTCGTGAAGGAGCTCATAAACGAAGGATAATCGAAGAAAAGGAGTGGCTTGTTTTGTGAACTGGAGGATCGAAGATGTTGACACCGAAAAGCTTTGTCAGCTGCTTTTAGGAAATTAGCTGTTTACGGTAAGTTCAAATGCTTTTTGTAATGTTGATGTGTACCTAAACAAAACAAAAAATATTCCCAGTATGGTAAAAATCTTGTTTCTTAAAGTTGATCTTCTGTAAAATCTATGTTTTAAAAGTTATATACCTAACACAAGTTTATTTTCCATTCATGCTTCTCGGCGATACAGAGAAGAACAGAGTCACTGCGCACCCGGTACAACGTTCTCATTTGCAGGACTTTATTTTCTCGGCAGGGAAGTTTGAGCATAAACCTTAGCGCTACACACCTCTTCTGTATGTGTGTGTGAAAGCATGTTATGTGGGGACTCTCATAAATAAACAACGGAATCACACAGCCGTTGACACACATTTCATCTTTTACCGTCTTAGAATATGCCATTATTTGCCCGTCCTTTTGCCATTCCCGAAGCTTTGCTGCACCGTGCATGGGATTTGTGAGTTGCTCATAATAAATTGTGTTTTGCTCTTTGTGTGTGAAGAAATAAATGATTACCATTTTTTGTCGTTTTGTTGCGTACAGCCGGATTAGACAAAGTAATCATGACTACGATGCGAAGGGTACGAATGAATTTTCTAGATAAATTACAAGGGCAGTTTAACTTTTATTCTTCATAGCTATTTCTCTATATCATTTGGAATCATGGAAGAAAGTGATACATTTATGTATGTTATTTTTAAATAAATCATTATTTTATTTTTAAACTTTAATTTTAAAGTTCAAACGTTGAATGTACCAAACATATTTCAGTCAACGTCATTTCCTTGTTGAACTGGACTGAACTGACCTCATCCTGCCCATGTGTCGTTGTGGCTGTTGATAGTTAACGAAGAATTTACCCCATGTGTATAGATTGTCCTTAGACCTTAGATTGCTTCTTTTCTAAGATTTTGTTCTTACGATACATTACATATACGCTTCAGAATTCTTACCGGCAAACCATACTTGACTGTTTACACTTTACGTCAGCCGACTGCTGATCAATACACATTCCAGTCGCCACGACCAACATCCCATCCAGCTCAGCCGGATACTGTTCCAAGTGTGATAATCGATTTTTATGTGCAGACTCGAATGATCCACCTCCGGCACTTTTGATTAGTTTGGAGCTACCCACGGATCAGTAGGGCGGAGAATATACGGTTGCTTCGGCAGCAGGCGAATCGATACGCATCAAGCACCGGCTCGAGGTTAGCTATGTGTGTATCTTATATCCTGCCCAGATTTCTACCGTACTGTGTCGTTCTTTGAATAGGAATGTCCAACCCGCATGTTCCTATGGTTGTTAAATAATCGACCAAAATTCCATTCCATACACTCACGCACATAAATTCCTACACGTCAAGAAAGACCGCACCAGAGGCGCATCAACTTCATCAGGCCTCGGGGAGGGGCTGGTACGGTGGCATCAGCGAATGACTTATGCGATTTGTGCCTCAATCTTACGAAGAATCTTAAATGTCGTGGCGCTGAACCGTCAATTACGCCAGAATTTGTTCACAGGGTTCGCAAACACTCGCACATGTGAAACTGCCGCAAGCAAAGCGCCCGATGTGGCAGCCCACATCGTTGTCTCAGGGGTCATACCATAAACAAGAGCCAAAGCATAAACGAGCTCAGAATATTGAACATTTCGTTTCGCATTTGTAATTTTGCACACAAACACACATGCACGCATATACGATCATATCGGCCTGACTTGCACCAGACGTTGTCGTATTTTCCGATAGCTGGTGTTGTGTCACCAATTCGAATTTTTTCGGCAGAACAAACTATTCACGAACAAACGCGACTTGGGGAGGTTTGGAAAACGGAAACGAACCGCTGTTCGAAGGAAATTGGAGGATTTCTTCATGCCTTCGTACAATGACCCTTCCGTATGGCTACCCTAGGTTGCGAATAAGCGTATTATGTAAATCATAAGAATGGAAAACGAATTCGCATGGAATATAGGGACAGCATTGGGATTTCTATATCATAAATACACTTTTCTTATGGCGGCTGCTGTAGGTTACGATGGTGAATTTGGGTCTTTTGCGCCTTTTCTTGTAAAACCATCACTTGGCCAGTATGTATGGTTATTGAAATTTCCTAACCCTTCCTTTCTCAGCTATATGCTGCACATCCAAACGATTTGCTTCCAAGAAAGCCGGCATACTCCGAAGGAGTTTGCTAACAAATTTAATATCAAACCAAAATCTTTAAGGATGACCGAGCTCAGGAGCGGGGCAGCCAGAGCATTTTGCTCATTATTACTGTATTTCTGTTTATCATGCTTATGAAGGCTATAGTAAACTAATTTTGAAGCATCAGATGTTCCCAGCATGAGCCATGAACGGCCCAGACAAACGCTCTATAAAGTACCACGTATCGCTAACCGTTAAGATCGTCACGTAAAATTCAATCAATCGACCTCACCAACGAAGGCGATAAAATGAATTGAGCTTCAATGGGTAGTAGCTAAGCAGACTAAAAGCCTTTCGAAATTCGCGTCGGGCTGTCTAGGCAATAAAGCGGTTTATCGAAGGGTAGCTTCGTTGTTTTCATCCGCCCGCTGAATTCAGATCAGACACTCTGAATTCTCATTGTATGGTCCAATGCTCCTTTGCGACCCACAGTGTTGGACCATACAATGCGGATGGAGCGTGATTGTTGAAATGAATAAAACAAAAAAAAACTAAATAAGTAAGAATCGTTTAGGGTAATCCCTGTTAATTTAAATGATAAAATTTCACCTTTCTTGCAGCCAAGGAATGTAATGGTGTAGGGGGAAAAAGTGCCTCAATCACACGGAAGAAGGTCGCAGCAAAATGGACGGCAATCTTTCACTCTAACGCGTCCGAATGCCCGAACCCAAACCATTTCCTTGCGAGCAAATCATTATTGACAAAGGGGAAAATGAAAGGCAAAACTTTCACGCCTACCAACTTGCCTTGGTACTTGGATTGTACTCGGATCTTCATAAAGGTAAATCGATTTTAAAATGTCCAAGTTCAGCTCTGACCTTTCAGCGTGGTACTATCGTGTTAAAACGAGGTGAGCGTACGGATTTAAAAGAGAACATAAAAAGTTCAAACAATCTTTCAATTGGTCAAGATCATTGCA
>KB696236.1:0-11890 GCA_000349165.1 Anopheles christyi | reverse complement strand
ATATATATATATATATATATATATCATTGTTGTTTTCCGATATTCCGTCCTTCTTTCGCAGGGACATTCCGGATGAGAATTGAACAACGTTCGGCTTTTACTGGATAAAGCGCGGTTATCCAAACGCCATTACGCTAGCCTGGTTGTGTGTATAATAAAAAAATATAATATTAAGTTTACAAGACGGTAAGAATGTAAGTACATCATAAATGTTTCACATTTATGACAATTTATATAACGAGTTCCTGTTACAAGCTGATCAATTACCTGGTCGCATTGGAAACACTTTATTCTTTCAACTTGTTTTATACATATCGAATTGATGTATGTATGTTAATTTTGGGCAAATTCGTACGCGTTACAGGGAGATAGAGGATGTTACGATTTTTTTTTTTGGGGCTCTTTTCACATGGTTGTACACATATTTTCAATGAAAATTAGTGGCAAATTGCAGGCTGTTGTGCTTCTCTTATTTAAAAAAACCTCTGAACCTGATATTTGTTTCATTTTATTTTCCTGTTTTCCTCACCCATCACGATCCCACCTGATCCAAAACTGGAACAGGTTTCTTTCTTAATTAGTTCCTATCCATATTTAATCTTTCTTACTAGAATATGAATTCTAAATAACCAACATATACCTTACGATAAGAGTTAGTCTGTTGATAGACGGCGCGTCTCATACAAAGCTGGACGTGCTGTCATTCCCATCTGGACCACATCAACTCTCCCCTCTCCACTTCACCTCTCATTATTAAGGGCGATGTAGGTAAAAATAAGTAACAGATAGGCAACCCATCAAAACCTAGGCAAACCTAATACAATGCAGGGTTTTTTTATTTGGCTCTACAACCGTAATCGATCAAGGCCTTGGCTTAGCAGCTCTTGGTTTTGGCTAGGATATCTATTTGTGACTTATTAGTTCACCCATTGCCGGATAGTCAGTCCAATGTATGGCGTGCTCGGTTATGTTGAATTGAACCCATGACGGACATGTTGTAAGGTCGTACGACTTGACGATTGTACAACGGGACTGGCAAACACAGGTTTTACTAGTCTAATAAACAACTGTCTAGATGTTTTCAACAATCATCCGTGTAAATGACACAGTATGCTTGACATGTCAGCTTATGTAAGGTACACTGTCTAATTGAAAATCATCATCGTAAGTTTCGGCATAATTGGATGGTTGGGGCAATTTTTGTATATTTCATTGGATTGTGTGGCAATTAATAATTGTAATAAACATGTGGACAGTTGTTTAGTGGGCTGGTAAACACTGTAAATGGTAAACTGCTGTGCCATTCAAACGAATGTTGTGCGATTATTAAAAAATGTGGACAATTGTTTATTGGACTGAGAAACCCTGTAACGGTTCTTATGCCACAAAAATACTACATTTGCCATCTACCTTTGCATTACACAACCAAACTCCTCCTTTCGCTCCCTCCCTCTCATACCATCTCAGTTTGTATACATAATATTCTATTTCTTACTTTTCATACCTGTATCTTCTTCATTTGTTTCAGCGTTCTGTTTCCTCGCAACATTGTTTCTTCGTTTTATTTTACGTTAATATCACCATTTCAATTTTACAAAATATTCCATTTAGTGGGGTTTTTGTGCATAACTATAACTGTCTGCACATTTTTTTCCCCGAGATCAAATGTTCGGCAGAATTTAATCGATATCTTTGGGACACTTTATGCGCTACAGCGCACTGGCTTCAGTAGGGTCGCCATACCGTCTTCTGGGTCTGCTTGATTAGATTGGGAGATCGCAGCTTGGTACGTTCCGGAGATTCTAACTGTGAAGTAGATTGTGGCTGTTTGATGCAAACGATCCCAGAAGCAGATTCGTGAAAAATTTGCTTTTTTGTGGATAGTGCTTTCAGATCGCATCGGATTCCGAAACGGGATGGTGAGGTCGCCTCAGTGGTCGGAGCCGTGGTCGAGTCCGGTGTTTCTGGCTTTTGCTCTCCCGTAGCGAATGGATCAGTTATATCGGGTGAGTTTTCTCGTGTACTAGAACTTCCGGTAACGGTAGTCTCGGCGGAAGGTGCAGCTGGGGGCCGTAGGATCGGAATGAAAGCTGACTTTACCACATCGATCTGTTCATCATCTGATTCATCTTCATTAGTAGACGATAGATCTCCGTTGCTAGTGTCGTTGCCAATGCTGCTACTACTGACTCCTAAAACTGATCCAGCTGGCATATATTGTGGCTGTCCAAAAGTTGGATGTGACCTCATAGCTGTCAACCTGCTTTGGTGGTTATTAGTATGGTGCGGCAGTTGCGTAGAATGATTGCTTCCCTTTGGGGGGGATTGTAACAGACCCGATGGGATTGCGGCAGCTGCAGCTGCAGCTACAGCAACTGCCGCAGCCGCTGTAGCGAGAGTAGGAGGTGGGCTAGTGTTCGAATTGCGCGACGAGGCTGGCGAAAGGCGCGACGAAGCCAAATCAACATTTACCGACTGGTGGAGCGTGATGGTAGCGGAGAGTTGTGCAGGTCGAAATGTTCCGTTACTGGCCGCCGCAGCCGCTGCGGCCGCAGCCGCTGCCGTTGATCGAAAGGCGGCTATGTCGTAAGGCGAAAAGGGTGTCTTGACCAACTGCTGATCCGTGTGGACAGCAAACGAGGAAATGGCTCCTGGCGGATAGGTAGAGGTGGGGCTGTCGAGCAGCGCTGGAGCAGGGATACCGTTTGACTGCGGGACGACACCCGGTGCTACGGTCGGGACAGGCACTGTTTGGCTGGTTGGTGAGTGAACTGACACAAGTTCTGTCGCAGGGTCGGTGATGCTAGCAGCGGTAATGGTACTTGCACTGCCTAGGAGGTGTCCGTTACCTATCGTACCGCTGCCAACTGCAAGAAAAAAAGAGAAAGCGATATTGAATTCGATTGTAAACCAAATCCATATATACATGGGTAAATAGTACGCTTCTATACTATACTTCTATACACACGGTACACCAAATTGTTATGTACAATAACATGTCTCTTCAATGTAATCAGAATACGTTCGTACTAATGAATTACCCCCCAAGTTTGGTGGCTTGAAAGTTCTTGTATTTGTTGATGAGGAGTTCAAAACATATTTCTATCTGAACGACACCATATCTAACAATTGTGTTAAGATTTTATGGAAGAAACAATTATTCTTTGTTTTACATAACATAGTTGTCTCCATTTGTTTACGAAGCTACTTTTGAGATGTTAACTGACGTATAATATAAGAACTCAAACTCGACTAGAGAGGTGTGAAACTAAACAGTTATCTCAAGAGTACAACTAGGTAGGTTACTTATCCGCCTTTTATTTAGTTTTTAGAAATAAACTGCTTAAATTATATTTTAGAGCTGTACATATTTTTGTTTCACAATTTAAACCAGTGATTGCCTTTTTTGTAGCATGTACGAATGAAATAATTAACTAATTACCATTTGTGCTACAATTTTGCTCAAATATGCCACATATTATAACTTTAAATTCAAGGATTCCGCAGATTCAGCAGATTCCTGGATGAATATTTTGTTTAACTATTGCTTTATCACACAATTTTTTTATCTTAACGATGTTTTACGATTGAGTTTCCCCTTAGCTGCACACTTTTTCAGTATCGACGTAATACGGTTTCGACTAGCAGCTTATCGTTTAGACCATGCAGATTTAATTTTTAACATGGTGCAATTGATTTCAACCGAGTGGATTTTGACAGCTTGTTAAACTGCGTATTTTAACCCCGATGTAAACGATAGAATTGTAAACGACCTACGAGGTCATGCCGGCCTTATACAGCATAACATAAGGTAAACATAAGTCTAGAAAGCCTGTGTAAGGCCGGCATGACCACATAGGTCGTTTACGCCGAGAAAGAAGAAGATATCAACACTCTCTCAAATGCTCTAAGCAACCAGTTGGCTCTATACTTGGTTTTACGATTGAGTTTATAATAGCTGCATTAGTAGCATACGTACCCTACAAAATTTCATCTAAACTGATAAAAACCTGAATTTGCTCCGTTAGTTTAGTTTTAGGCTCAGATATACTTAAGTTAGTACATTGTTAATAATGTATCAACTTAAGGGGTGTGTTGTAATTTTTCCTTAATTAAACTGTACAAGCCATTACAACCAAACATAGTTTCAACAATGCCTAGAGCCAAAACTCCATTAAACATCGCGTTAAGGTAGCTCCGGTATCGATGTAATATGTAAAACTGTAATTAAGTACTAATTAAGTTTTTTTTATTTAAACCTGTATTTCATAACTTGAAACGGATTTGTAATCACGCAGCTGCACAAGCTGTCAAAATCCACTCGGTTGAAATCAGTTGCTCCTTGCCAAAAATTCAATGTTCATGGTCCGAAATTTACGCTGCTAGTCAAAAACGAGCTGTGTCGCTGCTGATAAAGTGTGCTGCTAGTCTAAACTCAATCGTAAAATCCTGTAATGCCTCATATGAACATGAGAGCTCTTTACTTATATCCAAGTTCCATGCATTAGACCAATTCGATATTTTCATCCATTGATTCCAAACGGTTAATCAGGGAAAATAAATTCCTAGAGAAATGAGATGATTTAAGATTGAAGTCTATATTTTTGGAACATTACGAATTATTTTGAGCTAAAACCACTGCTTCACTACCCCGCAAGGGGTTAATACGGACTGGCCGTCATAAAAAAGTAAACAAAAAAACAAACAATCCACTGCTTCTGTAACACGCATACTATTTCTAGAAAAAATATAAAAATAAATAGAAACTGAAAATATTTCTAACTACTTTAATAATAATTTTCAGTTTCTTCGTTTTAAAAACCAGTAAAATACGTTACAGGGGTTTACAAGTGAGTTTAGACTAGGTGCACACTTTATGTGCAGCGACACGCAATCGATTTCAACAGCCAAAAAATCCAATGTGCATGTTCAAAATACGCTGCTTGTCAAAAACGAACTGCGTCGCTGCTGAAAAAGTTTGCGGCTAGTCTAAACTCTATCGTCAAACCCTGTATTTAATTATTTAAATTTTAATTCAATCGTTGTGAAATCATGGCACATTACACTGGATCCAGAGTTCCAGCATTAAGTAACATTACAGAATTTCACGATGGATGTTATGCTAGCTGCACACTTTTTCAGCAGTGACACAATAAATGTTTGACTACCAGGATATATTTAAGACCATTTACATCTGAGTTTTGACAAGGAGCAATTGATTTGAACACATTGGATTTTGACAATTTGCACCGCTGCTCGATTACAAACCCGCTTCAATTAATAAAATAAAAAGCAATCCCGAATCTATAGCTAATTATCAACTGTAATCACAAGTTAACAAATGATTTTTACTCAATTATATCTATTACAAAGTAGATACAAATAGCTATCAAAACTCTCTCTGCGGAAATCAATTGATCCCAGTCAATAATCCAATGATCGTGGTGTAAAATATACGTTTCTTGTCAACAATCAAATGCGTCGCTGCGGAAAGAGTGTACAGCTAATCTAAACTACTATTGATTACTATTGTTTATTACCTATTGGGATTCTTTTGCTTTATAAAACATGATTCATCAATTGAAGTAGGTTTATAAACACGCAGCTTTACAATCTGTCTAAAAACCCCAGTTGAAATCAATTGCTCCTTGTCAAAAATACAATGCGCGCATAGTGTAAAATATACGCTGCTAGTCAAAAATGAATTGCGTCGCCGCTGAAATGGTGTGCAGCTAAAATAAACTCAATCGGTAAGCACTGGAGAAAGTTATAGAATCCAACGAGGCTCAGGGTGCGAAAAACAATTGTATGAAGTTTGGTCCTTATTACACCAAATTAGTTAATTTGTATTTTCTAAGTTTTCACCTTCGTTCAATCATATGAATACAAACACAAAATTGGTAGTTATTTGAGAATGAGTCATACGATATTTATAAAACCCATCTTCTGCTTTCTTGGCGTAAACGACACACACGGTCATGCCGGCTTACTATACTTTATTTTACCACGGTGCCGGATAGTCAACTTTTGCTACTGGAGGACAGCTGGGTGAGAATTTAACCACGTCCGGCCTTTACAGGGGCCGGCGTGTCTATCCATTAGACGATTGCGCTGCTCAAACCCGATAATAATAATCATACGGCTAAATAATAAATAATCAATCAACGATTTTTTTGTTCAAGCTTATTTCATATTTTCACATTTTCAGGAGATATTTTCTACATATTCACGTTCAACGTGTATCAAATCTCGTTCACAATTACAATTATCACTTTCTCTCAGAGTTGAAAAAACTTTCAATATTTCCAAAGAAGCGATAATACTGTCTTAAAATCGTAATTTCGAATCTGCTTTGCCGAACTATTTGTAGCTATAAATATGTATAGAAAATAAACATGTGGTGAAAATAAAAGTCCTACCTTTTTCGTGGCATCCTAACGAAGTCTGCTGCGTTCCTGCCGATGGCGGTGGTACCTGAATCGCTTGCTGCTGTTGATGTTGACGAAAGTAGTCAGACCATGCATAGTTCATGTAGGCTGCATCAAGCCAGCCCGCATTCAGGATAAAAGGGTTGAACGGCCCTGGATGACCGTATGCGAAATCTGACCGTAACAAGCAGGTAGATAAAGCAGTTTGAAATCATAATAAATTCGTGAAAGTATATTCACAATACAGGGTTTTAGAATTGTTGACATTTTCTCAAGGTTTTCCTATATATCCTCCTATATTAATAGTTTTTACATGTTTTTAATTATTCAATGGCAATTGAACCAATAATACAACAAAATGCCGCTTGAAAACGGTCAATCAATCATGAGACGAGTTCAATAATAAACGGAAAAACTGTCAAAATTCTTGGGAAACCCCAGCTGAACAAAAAGATAAGTTAACTGTACTCACTTTGCTTGGATCGGGGTTCGCGAGGACCGTCTACCGTCACTTTTATCGCCTTGGTATAAGTAGCAATCTGGCACGGGTACGAGCTGATCGTAATGGTGATCGAGAAGGACTTGCCGCGTCCGGATCGCCCGACGAAACGCAGGTCGTTGAACTTTGCCACCTGGTTCTTCATAATCGCGGTAGCGTTCCGAAGCTCGGCGTGATAGTTCTCGTCATTGCCAGCTTTTATAGTTACAAGCGTACCATCTTGGATGTCGTCTAGAGCGATCACCTTGAACGCACACGGTAAGCTCTTGTTGGAGCGCCAGTGCGTCGGCAACACAGAGCAGAGTACTGCTGGCGATCCCGTCTGTACAAGCTCACCGTGATACTCTTGCAGCATCTCGTGCAGGTTTGTAAACATGTCATTGATCGTGGTTGGCATCGATGGGCTTTGGCAATCGCTGCTAGTAGCCGACGGTAGATGCATTGGATGAGGCTGATGATTTTATACTGGCGAACGTGGTGGTATAGTGATGTTACTGCTGATGCTTTTGCTATTTTGTTTGCTTGATTTTGATAAAAACGCCCCTTTTTTTCAGCGAGGCATAAATGAGTCAGTCAGATGGTTGTGTACAACTTTTCCCGTTGATTGCGATAAACAAGCGAGCAGTAACTGCGGAAATGTCGAGGTGTTTTAGTTAATCGTCCAAAAGTTTGTTGCGTTAGTATTTATACAGAAAGGCCGAGCCGTGACCCAAAGCAAGAAAGCAGCTCTAAGCACAGACTAAAAGCCATATTGTAGGGAAAGCGATTTCCAAAGGGTGTAAATTGAACATCATAAAATGAAAGAAAAAATACAAAAAAAATCACATACACACAGCGCGCGCGCGCTTTTTATACCAATCTTGAAGGTTTGCGAGCGAATTCCTACCCAATCACAACCATTCTTCCACCTTACTACTAAAACAGTCCACTATAAGAGTCCGCCAAATATAGCTATTCGAGGTTCGAGTGATACGAGGAAACAATCGTCAAGGCCTGCTTGATGCACCGTTGTACTTCGGCTATCTGTGACATATTAGCATACTCATAACATGATAGTAAGTACTCGGGGGGCTCAGTCCAATCGAGACTTGAACCGAGACAGGCATTTTGTGAGGTAGTATGGACAACGGTACGACGGGACCGAACCCTCGATATCTCATAACAATGAAATAAACACTTTAATATATCACATACACATATACGACAATCCCGGCACACGCATACATGTTTTACACACTAAAAATGTACTATATGTTCATTCCTGCTTGACTTTCACGTATGTGTTCAAGATTTCTAAGATTGAGAGTTGATAGTCGAAGACGAGGTAATAGATGAATCGATCGTTCGGCTTATAACTTATTTTGATTGATGTCTCCATCGCTTATCGATGATTTTTACAGCAACCGTCCAAACCGTCATCGTCGTTGTGTGAAGCTAACACTTACCAAACAAGTCTTTTCGCACCTAGCCTCTACCATAAGCGTAAGCGTACTACAGACAGTACGTGTGGAAAGTGGGGAATATAATGCAGGTGATTACGCAAAAAAGATCTGATCATCAGACAACAGTGGAGAGCAATTGACGCACAACAGTTTAATAGTTGGTTAACAATCTTGCGGTACACGAGACGACCGCAGACGTACATTTCAATAAGCAATACTTGTAAGCAAATAATTATTTAGGCTTTTCATTTAAAACCACATGCGGCTTCTTCCGGACAGACGTACCGTTGCCAGAATTTCGTTTGATCGTGGTTGTTGTGTTGTTATAATGTCCTTGTTACAATAGTCAGGCACCGTGCTTATGTTTGAAGATGACACCAAATAATTTACACACACTTTGCTAACCCATCTCGGCTTTTCACAAAAATCTTAAATTAGGTGGGGCGCACTACGACACTTGCATATTTACCTGCCCTCACTCATTACCACGCACAATACACAACCAGTTCACGATGCTAAATTAAATTCAAGCACATTTGACAAAAACCGCACTCGATTTCAGACTCGTCTCCTAAAAGACATGCAGCCAGCTTAATGTCTCAAACGAAACTGTTTTTAAAAAATTGTTCGATTCCTTTTCAACTTCTATGTTTCGGGGTGTAGGGCAGAACTGGCGGTTGGTTGTTGGTCTGTTGGCTGGTTAGGTCGGTTGGCCGTTTTTGTCGGTCGCCGTTCCGACTGCACAGAGGAAAACGAGGGATGTTTTGAAGTGTGAGTGAGAATGCGTCACAGAAAGGGGATTGGCCCTGTGCAGTCAGGCAAGCAGGCAACCGACAGGCAGGCAGGCAACCGACAGGCAGGCAGCCAGGCAGGCAGGCAAGCTGGAAAAAATGTAGGCAGGCAAGCTGGAAAAAAGGCAGGCAGGCAAGCTGGAAAAAAGGCAAGCAGGCAAGATGGAAAAAAACAGGCAGGCAAGCAGGTAGGTAGGCGGCGTACAGGCAGACAGGCAAGCTGGAAACTAGGGAAAAGGTAGGCAGTCATTCAGGCAAGAGTAAAAGGTAGTTGCGGAGCCGGAAAATAAAGCGTTTCAAACTCAAAAACTTCGAAGGAAAGTTAGGGTTCACCCCTTGCGAGCAAAGAGGAGTAGAGGGACAATGATGAGTAGAGGGGTAACGATGACAGTTTCCGCTGGTTATTTCTATCGCGCTCTCTGTCTACCCATATATTTATCCTTCTCTCCTTTCGCTCTCTCTCTTTTTTCTATATTGCTCTTTTATCTCCCTCTCGCAGGCCGTAACACACATTCTTTTTTTTCCTACAAAATCTCTCAGTCTCGCGCACTGCACATAGCGGTTGTCGATCTCCGTCAAATACAACCACGTTGACGACCTTATGTTCAGGGTTTGTAAAAGAGAGCCTGGGTTTACAAAGCACGTTTGTTTTTTTTAAATGTTACCACGTTTCCATCCCTAGTCATTGTAACATTTTTCTCGTCAGACTAATTGCAGCACCTTGCGTTTATTCTCATAGTAGTGTTTGCGTTGAAATTCTCCTAATGACTGATCGAATTGCTCAAACAGTTTTGAGCTATTAGCAGTAGGACCACAGAGATCTTGTTTTCTTATATACGTTAAATTAATCAATAAATTAACTACGTTGCAACCTGATGGTGTTCATCAAACAAGCAGCGAATCCTTTCATTAAGGGTATCTTTAATCGTTGTCAAATACGGTACGTCTATCAAATAGAAAGGAGCAAGTCAATCGTTCTGCTTGGTGGTCTAATGGATAAACGGGTCGACTCCTGTTCAATTCAAACGTTCAAACGTTCAAACGTTCAATTCTCATCCGGACGATCACTTTGTAAGGCCTGACTATCCGACTACATGGTTAAATTAAGTCCAGTAAGACTGAATAATGCCTACATGACTGAGTTGGTCGTTTACGCCAAGAAGAATAGGACAATCGTGCTAATGATAAATGGATCGCAGACAGGCTTGGCTAATTTTCAGAATCCCTCGCTTCTTTGACAACAGTCCTTTTAACAACAGTCACATTGATGACGCGCTACAAGAATCAAAGTTATGATAAAAAAATACGAAATGATATTTTATTATATAAATATATAAATATTACAATGTATAAATTTAAAGTACGATGAGTATATATGAATAATGATGAGCTTAATTGAAAAAAATAATTTAGCGTAATTTGAAACAATTTTGATAAACCTCGAGAAACTTTGGCGGTTTTGTATCTGTTAACATACGAGATGAAATTCAATTTAAAAATGAAATAACAAGACGCACAACTGAACCATTTACAGAGCCAAAGCATAACTCAAAAACCATACGGAAGTTGCCTATTTTCTTAGCAGCGTGATGCGCACATGGCGTTCAGTTTTACATGGGAACTTACAAATAACGAGTAAGAAACTTTCTGATATTTGGCGCACAGTTTATTAAAAAAAAATATTTTAAACAAAAGTATGACTTTAACACAAAATTAAACTAATTCAATTAAACATACTGGCTGAGTTCTACCTTATTAAAAATGTCTAGGAATTTGTTTAGTGCGTAATAAGTTTATCTATTTCAGTCTCATACAAAAGTTTAAAAAATCATAAAATATCTCTCAGAGGTGTATTCTCAGAATTTCGAGATTTTATTTCGCATGAAATAGATTATTTGTATTACAGTATGATTCATACGAGGCGATTGTCTTTTCATCTGCTCCGTTTGTCTTATGAGTCGCATGTGTTGTTCTATGAGATGAAAAACCCGGTAAGAAAATCATTTGGTTTGCCGTTGTCATTAATATGAAGTATGTAAAAGCAGACCTGATGATTGTATGAAGTTCCTAGAACATGAACACTTTCTGTTGTTTACTTTGGACATTTGTTCGTTGTGTTCTTGTTTCTACACAAACACCCCAAGCCAGTCACATTCATGACAGTATAGAAATCCACGCTGAAAATCCAATTTAAGATGTTTCCAGAGGAATATAAATTTTAGTATATCTATAAAAGTCATGTATTAACAAGTTTTGATTAATTTATGTCGCCGAAGAGAATGGATAAGAAGAATTTGACAAGCAAATCAAAATGCCTTTAAAGGTAAATTTAGTGATAATAAAAAAACATGACATAACATTATCCTGAAACGGATGCAGCATCAATAAAAAAAAAAAATTAAAAAATACTAAAAGCTGTAAGAGATATGTGCAGATCGCATCCTTCTCTAGCATGATTTTGCTTTTCAATTCCTTAACCACCACGCGATTTGTATCCTATGTTGACATTGATCCAAAAGCCGCTATGTTGCAAAAATCAAACTTCAAGTAAGTTGTATGCTTGTGTATTTGAACGAGTACTAGATTAGACTAGACTAGTAGATTAGATACACCATCGCCAGATATGTATCTCTATATCTATATTTTTCTAAGAATATATATATATATATATATATATATATATATATATATATATATATATATATATATATATATATATATATATATATA
>KB696225.1:0-11893 GCA_000349165.1 Anopheles christyi | reverse complement strand
GGAAATATTTGAGAAACATTGAAAATTTCATGCCGAAAAAGGCCTCATGCTCCTTCAAGAATTCGCTAAACAATTCATAATTTATTATTTTTTCGCCACAACCCTTTGTTTCAAAAGCATTCTGTTTTTTTAATTTTTATTAAGGACTTTACTTCAGCGAAAACTGTGCTAATGGTGCGTATTGCACAGGCAAAAACAGTTCTACATTGTACCGCTGTACCAAAACACCATCGCACGGTTGAGCTACGGAACTGTCAAATGTCAATGTTAGTTGACATTTCGCAACGTGCAGTGTACCAGCCTGATCCTATGCACTTGGTTTTGTTTTGACTGACGTTTCGGAAGCTGCGGCAGGTTTCGTTCTCTTCCAAAATACCACGCAGGGAGAATTTACCAAATTGGCTCTTTCGTTCCTGCCCTCAACCGAAAATTGGGGCCGTTTTATCGTTCGTCAACCCATCGGCCTGACGCTGCCTGTACGATAGCAATAGTTAAATTGACGGCCTCACGACCCTGTCCTCATCATGGGTATCTTGGAGAAAATCTCGGACATCGAGAAGGAAATTGCGAAAACACAGAAAAACAAAGGTAAGATTCGGTGGCTACCCGTGCGAGATTGACCACACTTTCTTACCACTGTTCATTCTACATCTCATCAGCTACCGAGTACCATCTGGGATTGCTGAAGGCGAAGCTAGCGAAGTACCGGTCGCAGCTGCTCGAACCCTCGAAGAAGGGCGAAAAGGGCGATGGGTTCGATGTGCTCAAGTCGGGCGATGCTCGCATTGCGCTGATCGGTTTCCCATCCGTCGGTAAGTCGACGCTGCTGTCCACGCTAACCAAGACGGAGAGTGAGGCGGCCAACTACGAGTTCACCACGCTCACCTGCATTCCGGGTGTGATCGAGTACAAGGGCGCCAACATACAGCTGCTCGATCTGCCCGGTATCATCGAGGGAGCTGCCCAAGGTAAGGGTCGTGGTCGACAGGTGATTGCGGTGGCACGTACCGCCGATCTGGTGCTGATGATGCTCGACGCCACCAAACCCAACGTCCATCGGGATCTGCTCGAGTACGAGCTGGAGTCGGTCGGGTTGCGGCTGAACAAACGGAAGCCCAACATCTACTTCAAGATCAAGAAGGGTGGCGGCGTTAGCTTCAATGCCACCTGCCCGCTGACACGGTGTAACGAAAAGATGGTGCAGACGATCCTGCACTCGTTCAAGATTTTCAATGCGGAGGTACTGTTCCGGGAGGATTGCACTGAGGACGAGTTTATCGATGTGGTGACCGGCAACCGGATCTATCTGCCGTGCATCTACGTGTACAACAAGATTGATCAGATCTCGATCGAGGAGGTCGACCGGCTGGCACGTCAACCGTTCTCGGTCGTGGTCAGCTGTAATATGCATCTCAACCTGGACTATCTGCTCGAGGTGCTGTGGGAACATTTGCAGCTGATTCGCGTGTACACGAAGAAACCGGGCGCACCGCCCGATTTTGACGATGGTCTTATTTTGCGAAGGGTAAGTGATGGCATACCCTGGTGGTTGGATGTAGCAAGAAGCTATGGTAGTAATTTCTTTTTTCTATCCCATTGCAGGGTGTCTCGGTGGAGCACGTGTGTCACGCCATTCATCGTACGCTTGCGGCACAGTTTAAGTACGCACTGGTGTGGGGTACGTCGACGAAGTATTCTCCCCAGCGAGTTGGTATTTCGCACATCATGAGCGATGAGGATGTTATTCAGGTCGTTAAAAAGTAAGCTGCCTCTCCCCGAGGTAGTGCTTCCTCTGGAACGCCTTTAGGTGAAGTTATATCCAGCACACCCAATGAAGCTGGCCAACTTTAATCCTTCGGGTAAGGTGTGGAAAACAATGAGCTGACACCATATCCTTTTCCAAGGGTTGCCCTTTTTTGGGCCAAATCGTTATAATAAATACCTACAACTCTAACTTCCGGTTTGTGATACACCTACGAAAGTAATGTTTGCCAAGTGTTTGGGTGTCCGCCTGCTCCATTCTCATAATTACACTGCACAGTTCGTTTCCCAATCCTGATTATATTTACATACCTTTTTTGTTGATTCTCTACATCATCATCTCCTTCAGCATCGACGATAGATTTTCATTTTTCTTATCTCTCTTTGCCCACAAACATACATTGTTTATAGCTGCACCGCGATTGTAAATATTCTCCACCATTTACTCTCTCTTTCATAATTACTTTTTTTTTCTATTCAGGGCCTCATCCTCTGTTATCTTGTCTGATAATACTTTTGCTCGATTATGATTGATATATCAGTATGCATAGGAAGTATGCGGCAAAATTAACCACTCACAAAATTTACCCCTCTTTTACACCTCTCCCTGCGTGGCCCTCAACCTGGCCACCCAAGTTGTAAGGAGGGAGTGGTGCTTCTAATGTACACTATTATAATTTACCTGATTCAACACTTCATTCTGTTGAAGGGGATTGTCCTATGTCCCCCAAATGTAGCTGCAACACAGTACAGCATGGTGACACCCCACCTTCCACACTTTTGACTAGCCTACTTTACATTGAAGGAAATGTAGATAGAAACGTTGGAGTGATTGTGCGCTCCTGCTTCAGCAAAGCCTACTAAGTGCCCTTCAGTCCTGCCCATTGCATTAGATCGCCCATGTCTTCGCCTCTCCATTATTTTGTACGATAAATTGGCTTCAAACGAGAGATGTGTACTGCAGTAAGACTAGTAACACGATAAATACGTAAATGGCACACAGATACTTCCAACATCATGTTAGAATTAAAATGGATTTTAAACGAATCCTGCTGTTCCGTAAGGAAACCAAAAACCCTACCCAGCCAGCCCATCCCGTAAAAATTAATTGTGCAACCGGAGATGAAGAGTACCATCCTTAGTGGATCTGTTCCTTCTCCCCGTCGCTGCTTCAGTAGCGCCCATTGCCCTCATTACCCATGTACTGTGTCCACCGTTGCTGGTCGTAGCTGTGCAGCTGGGAGCAAACTTCCCGGGCCGGATTCAAATCGGCACTGCACGCACACCCAATCTCGAGCCGCGTTACGATTATTTGCGTTTCGTACCGCGGGTACTGTGGCGCTAGGTCCGGCAACCGGGCCTTCAAACACTGGGCAAAGAATTTCTTCTCCAGCTGTACCGTATCCTCGTTCCGGTATGTGCGGTACGCTTGCATCTTTTCCTGGATGCAGCTGAGATCGGAATCGAGAAAGAGCGGTGGATACTGTTCCGACTCCCGGATGTTCATCACAAACACGTAATCGAGTGTTGGGGAGGGTTTGGAGCTGGTGGGCGATCGTGTCGTGCTGGCGGAAGTGGCCGTAGTCGTGTCGGAAGAGCTGGGAATCGTTTTCAGCAACACACCGGACGATGCAATCGAGGGAAGTATGTTTTCATTTGGAAGCAATGACGGTTTGGATGTCGGTGATGGTTGGGTTGGTGCTACTGTGGAGCTAGTCGTTGCTTTGACCGTGTTCCTTTGACCCATTGCCGATGTGGTAGTTCCTAGCTGACGGCGTGCCTTACTGCTGTACTCATAGTTCATTGCATTGACATCTAAAGGAAAAAATGGGATCATACAATTGCCCATTTATTCGTCCAACGTACCAACACCATAATTACCGTTCATCGCTTCCTTGGCTTCCTTTTCCATCTCCAGATCCCAAAGCGTCTCCTTAGAACCTTTGCTGCCCGGATCTGCATTCTTCAGATCGTCCACGATCTCGTCGTTCAGCAGCACCTTCTTTACGATCTGCGAGTTCGTAGGGTTGGATTCGTTAAATACTTGCTCCTCCAGTGAACGATCGTGCAGATCGATATCGTCTGCAAGATAAGAAATTTAAATGGAATGATTGTTTTTAATCCGTTTAGAAGAAAAACATAGAACAACGACGCTTACCGAAAACACCAAACTTGCTGCGAACGTCCCGACCATTGGAACGATAGCGCGGACGCTTGTACGGTACGGGGATGGGACGTCCCTCATCCACCTCCAGTGGTGGTGTACCATAGTCATAATCTAAACCACCCACCGGTCCCGCCGGAATTTGATTCGTCAAGTATGGGTTACGCTAGAAAAGGAACAAGACCATCCAATTGCTACGTCTAATAACCAACTCCCACATTTCAAAAGCGTTCACTTACGGCTTCCTGTTCCAGCTGATCGAACGGCAGATAGATGTACGGTTTCCGCTCATCCCCTCTACCCTCCTCACCCCCCATCCCGGCGGCAAGCTCTCCGACCGGATCCTGATCGTTCGCATTGTAAATGTACTTCTTGTACACACTGTTAAGGGCCAACTTTTCCTGTCGCTTAGCTTCCTCCTCCGCTAGCGTATCGATCGATTGTACCACCCCTGGTTGGTCCTGCTGCCCGCGAAAGATGTCCTTTCGCCGGGCGCTAAGTCCCACCCCCTGTCCAGGACTATTCACTACCACTCCAACCGCGTTTTGGCCGGACTGCTGGACGGTTGATGGTGCTAACTTTTTATCCAGATGCACATCACCCTGCCCGTTCGTGATTTGGCCGGCGGTGGCAGCAGCTTCAACCGAGTTTTTGCGCATCGTTACACTGCTCTGCCCATCGTTTCGACCTTTCAGCTTCATCTTTGGATGTTTCATCGGTGCAACATAATTCGGTTGGGCCGGTTGCTCCGACATTGGTGCGGTTTCGTTTAGTCGGATCGTTAAATCATCTGAGGAGAAAATGACTGCCCCCGGTGGTTCCACGTGACGCGTGATGGCGTACAGCTTCAGCACCGACGATTGGTTGTAGCGTAAGGCGCACGTATCCGCACGTGATTGTTGGATGACGTCGCTTTCTGGAATTTCAAAAAACAAGAACCTTAATTTCAATCGACAACTCTCTCGATTGCGATCGACACTCTTACCCGGTATGAACTGATACTCGTCCGTAGTATCGGTCGTATGATTGCGGCATTGTGTCTGCCAGTGGAGGAACAGGTCGCCACCTCCGGTTTGGGAGATGGTAATTCCACCCAGCAATCCATTCGGACCACCCGAATCTTTGATCGAGCCGTCCAAAAACGGTTTCCCGTTCGTACCGTTGATGATCATCGTCTGCGAGTAGTAGTAGATGGGAAAGCCGGGTCCCGTGTTATACTTCACCATAAAGTCCGTCACATTGTCATGATCGAAGTGGCCGGGTACGATCGAACTAACACTTTCCGAGTCGGCAATCGTTAACGACCACAGCTGCGTCCGATTAACGCCATCGAACGCGTACACGGTTGAGTTGAACGAGCTGAGCACAATGTCGTCCACGCCATCCCCATTCAGATCGGTCAGTACGGCCGGCACCATAAAGCCGGATGATTCCAACCGTACGATCGGTTCGAACGCATTTTCGCCCGGATATTTCATGAGATTTTCCCGCCTCAGCACGTACACTCCACCGGGGGAATTTTGCCCACCCGTGACCACCAAAAATGAATCCGTCCCGTCCGGCCCGGTCGAGAGCATCTGCATCGGGACAAACATTTCCTCCCGGTAAGGGGTGGGTATGCTGCGCAGAATCGCCCCGTTAGCACCGGAAATCAGCTTAATGTGGCCCCCATGTGCACGCGACGTTTCCTCCACGTGTACTGCAATGATGTCCGCAATGCCGTCACTGTTCAGATCACGCACCACATTGATGGTGTACAGATCGATGCTGATTTCGGCGTAACTTTCCAGATCGGAATAATCCTTCAGCTCCCACAGTATGCGACCGTTACGCCCGTCCAGTGCCAGTATGAGACCGCCGCGACCCGCCGCCACACAATCACCCCCACCGTCCGAGTTGATGTCGATGTTGCACTTGAGCGAAAAGATGGTAAACGATGTCCAGCGCTGCCAGAGCGTTTGGCCATCGATCCCATTCAGGGCGAGCAGCCCACCACCACACAGATCGGTGATGCCGGTTTTGCGTGACGTACACTGGGGGATGTAGCCACGGATGCCTTCGTCTACCATCTCGTCGATACCGTACCCAACGACAACGTCCTCCACGCCGTCCCCATTCACGTCCAGCTTCCGGAGCGGACTTTCACTGTTAACGCGTGCAATTACCCGGGTCCACACGTTCTGCACGGTGATCTGGGTGCATGGGACCATCTCTAGCGTACCGTTAAGGGTGTTCGGACCGCCGTAACTTACACTCCCGTCTGCGGTGTACATTAGGCTGCTGAACTTGTCCCGGATGACGGCACTGCTGAAGGCGGACTCCTTGTGGAACCAGATCTTGATCTTTTGCAGTGGTTGCGGGAAGGCCGTCAGCAGTAATGCGGCCAGCACGATGAGTCCTGTAGAATGGAGGGTTGGTTTGTGTTACTTGAAGTTTCTAGTCTAATAGTACTAGGACCGTAATATGAACCGAACTAGTTAATATGGCCTTGTAACAGAGCTATTCAAGGTACTTTTATGTTGAACAACGAGCGCCAGCTAGAGATACTTGCCACCGAGGCCATTCTAGCCCTGTAACTGATCCCGAATAGTTATCCAGTCCTGGAATACGGATGGAAGTGATCTCAAACCTATCCTATTCTGAAAAAAACCCAGCTCATCGAGGTCCTCTTGATCGCAAACTTGGAACTGGGGGCGCAATTGGTTCGGGATGAATCGAGGACTGATTTGTTGGTGTATAACATAAACCTATGTCGGACCCGGTACGGATTCAGGAACGATTCTAGGAAAGATGTGCTTACCCTGGCCCTGTTCAACCTACTGTTGAATCGTAACGAAGGTAATCTATAACCTCAGAGTAGAGTCCTTAACATTGACAGACAAAGCCTTGTAGGCAAAATATGTCCTGATATTTTCGGAATTAGGACTGCGTATATTCTCATCTTTTCCTTTTAACTACACTAGGCATTTGTACGACCTATCAAAGATCTCGTCATGCGTGTAAATCTCGTATAGACCAGGCTCCCTCATACCAAAAGCTGATTATCCTGTGTTGAGCTACCTTTCCGGAAGAGGATAGGGGGTGCCCATAAGAGGACAAAGTTTGATCTAGACCCCCGAGAAGGTTGTTGCACGCGAAATAAGAAGAAGAGAGACGGCTCTTCTTCGAGATGGAAAATTCGCAGAAGCAACAAAAAAATCGACCCGACACTGAAAGGTCATCATCATCATCATCGTCATCGTGTGCACACCGCGGGTGTCAATAATTCATAAACTCATTAAAACTAACAACCGGTGTGAATATGGTCACCCCGAACTACCTCTCGCAGCAAACACGCACACGCCAGGCAGAAAGGGGCCTGTGCTCGTGTGCGGTTTACCTTCTGCGGTTTATCCTTGCTTTTTTTGTTGTTGTATAAAGCTTTTCCCTTTTGCGTCTTAAGTTTTGTTTCACCACAATCTTTCCTCCGAACTCCTCCACCTACTTACCGATGAGGACCGTCACCGCAGCCAAACCGTAGCAGAACGGTTCGCAACACTTCCAGCACTTCCGGCGGCGATACTTCTTCAGGATGGGGCTGGACGAGCGTACGCCACTAGCACCGCCACCACCACAGCCCGCGCCACTCCCATTGCCACTTGTTGCTTTGCCGTACTTGCTGCGCCTCGGTGCCATGAGCGGTCGCTTCGCACCCCGATCCTCGTACGTGCGACAGGTGCGCCCGTCCCGTATAAACACATCGTCCTCCACGTCATCGCTTAGGTCCTCGTCCATGCTAAGGCTGACACTGTCGCGCACCACCAGCTGTTCCGATGGTTGGTACGGTTTCATCTTCTTCCGTATCAGCTCCATCGTGGCTGCCTGGACCGCACGGCCTCCCTTCCGTCCCGCTGCAAGCGTTGTTAGCAAACGGTCCACCAACTTGGCGACGGTATAGAGGTTTACGGAAAATATCCTCTTTATCTTCTGACCCACACAAAGGATGTGTTAGTGTGTGTGATAGAGAGAGAAAGAGAGAGGTTTGTAAAGCTTTGTTACGCTTTTCCGCAGATTTTCCGCTCCAGTTCGGACAAACAATACTATAAATACGCAGAATTCCCGCAGGGCAGGGGCTAATAATCTGTTGCCTGCCTAGTATTGTAAACTTCTTCTGCCGTGGTTTTAATCACTCTAGTGCCACGAGTCGCACCAACAGCAATGGCAGCAACATGGTTTAGCGCGAACTACCCCTATCTGGAGGGTGCTTTTTTAGCTAACATATGTGACGGAATGTCCCGTATGTCCGGGAAGGATTTAATGTTCTTCAAGGTTCAAGAATGTTCGAACGGTGTTGTCGATGCTGCCGAGTTTGTAAAGCTTTACCAATCTTCTCACTTTTTGCACAGCCTCGGCAGGAAAAAGTAATTTATGTTTCGTCACTTATGAATGCACTCTCGGGGAAGGTGAGGGAGTAAGTTTTTCTTCTCTTCCCGAATTTCACCCAGCAAAAACACACACTGGACTCGCACACACTAAAAATCGGTCCGCATCAGGCCACCGTTCGCTACCGATTGTTCGTGTGGGAAAACTCACCATGAAAAAGCTTCCACCACCAGAGCAGGTGAAAAAAAGAGTGGAAAACATTGTGGTGAAAACGTTTTCTGTTGATAAAGGCACACGCACACCTCTTCCCGTTGAACGCGCGGGTAAACGGTAAACGGTGTTGCTTTTCGGGGGACTTTCCGTGGAACGGAGCGAGAACGCGAACGCCTCGTGATTCCTGAGATGCGTACTGCGCATGTGACCACCGTGTGAGTCGCTCTGATGAAGTGTTGGCCTCATCCTTTAACTGTTGGCCGGTGTTTCGTGTCGGTTAATGTACGCGGTGTCTGTGCTTTGACCCTGCATCTAAGCTACTGTTTCGGATTTCGGAGAGATTTTCCTGTTGTTTCGTTTCAAACATACCGACCGTTATTTATTGATACATTATAGGTAAACATGCAACCGGGACCATCGTGTCAGCTTCTTCCTGTTCCGATGCGACATCGAGCGACGTAATAATAAAGAAGCAATAAAGAAAAAAACAAAAATGGAATTGAAAACAAGTGGGCACAAAAAAGACTCCCGCCGGATGTGTACTGTGGCCGGCGGTTTACTTGCTGGCACCGCCACCGCCCCAGCCAAACAGTCCCTTCACAAAGCCGGACATGCCCGCCGTGGCACCCTTGCCGGTCGACTTTTGCTCTATCTTATCGTCCAGCGATGGGAACTCGACAAAGTTGAGGGCCAGATCGAAGAACAGTGGCTTGGCAGGGATCGGTTCCATCTCCGGGATTAGCTTGATTACGTTCGGGTTGCGTGAATTCAGCGTAGCGTCTTCCTTGTAGTGGGAAAGACGTTCGTACAAGGGCTTTGAAGACTTCTGACTTTTGCCGAACAGCACCGTATCGTCCGCCGTATCGTCCTCCAGCACGCTGTACGCATGGGCCGAAAACTTGCAGCCCTCGATCGTTGCGACCAGCTGCTTCAGCTCACCTCTCAGATCGAAATCGTTGCAGGGTGTCTTGGAGCTGGACGCTTCGTTTGCGTACTTTCGCGACCGCTCGTACATGGCGACCGCTTCGCGCCAACGCTTCATGGCAACGAGCGTGATGGCGATGTAATAGCAGCGGAAGGCGCGGAACGAAAGTGACAGCGTTTCCATTTCCGCCTGATACGCGGCATCGTTTTCCATCCCGCCCAGTTGCTGCATTTCGGTCACGTTCTGCAGAATGATCTCGTACAACCGCGATAGATCCTGCGGTTTCGTTTTCTTACCGCCACCGGTCAGCTGACTCTTTTCCGCCACGTTTGGATCGTCGAGCGTAAGCTTGGCCTGTGCCACGAGGAACAGATTGCGCTCGAGTGTTAACTTTAGCCGGGTGTACGACATGTACGCCAGTAGATACTGGATTCCGATCAGACCGCCCGTGCCACCGGTTTCGGCGGCCGACGGTTGGCGCAGTTTGGGATCCTGCTTTATCTCGTCCTTAATCGCAGCAATCGCATCCTTGCAGTCGAGCAACACGTTCTCCAGCATTTCAATCTTGGCCGGGAAATCTTTCGCCTTCTCAATACTCTTACCCAGCTCCTGTATGCTGAGCAGAAACAGTCGCACCTTCTCCGGGCGCACCGTCACGCTGCGACCGCGCCATTCTGTCATCTGGAACGCTTCCATGCTTTCCGCCTTCGTTTGCGCTACCAGATGGCTCAGATTGCCCAGCAGGCCGGCCTGGCCACGCATCTCGAGCAAATCGTTCACCGACGCGTTCTCACCGACGTTATACGCGCAGTAGCGTAGGCTTGGCTTTAGCTCTTCGACCTTCGCGCGGTAAATTGTTTGTTCTTCCTCCGGCATGGCTTGGGCGAGATTTTCGTAAATTACCTGTGCCTTCTTCAAGTTTTCCGCTGCCGATTTCCACAGCGCCAACTCAAAGTGCAGCGAACCATGGATCCAGGCAGAGTACGCCTCCGCTTCCAGCTTCGTACGAGCATCGCAACGTTCCGAAGCGCAGAGGTCCTGCAGCTGCAGGGCATACACGCAAGATTTGCGAAGCTTCTCAATCAGATGGAACCGTTTGCGCGGTTCCGTGTTCGATTCCTGCCTAAGCTGCATTGCGTACGACCATGTTCGTTCGGCCAGCATGAGCGGTATGTGCAGGAACCGCTCGTCCGAGTCTGGCTTCTCCAGGTTCGCGAGCGTCACGTTGCGCTTCTTGTAGTGGCGACGGTCTCCCTGCGGAAGGTTGAGTGTTTTGCGGAGACGCTTGACGCGCCGGGAACAGTAACCACGGTAGCGCTGGAAGTCTCCATGCCGAAGACCGTGCTGTAGCTGCATGTCCTTGATCAGACGAAGTACTGAAGAGATACAAGGCAATACAGAGGCAATTAATGTGTGATGCAGGAGGGAATCCTCACATGCTCAAAGGGTGTACATCCCCGCCTTACTTTCCACCGTAAACACTTTCATCGGGACGTCGGCCACTGGTTCATCTACCTCCATGTTTTCCTTGTTCGCTTCGGCATCTTCTCGGCCTACCTCCGTCTTTTCTGCTTTTGATTCAACCATACTTTTCCCGTTGGCGATGGTAAATGCGGAATAAATGTATACTTTTCTTCAACCACACAATTCACCAATTATGTTTTTTTTTCGGACACGAAGTCAAATCGGTCCGTGCTTTCCGTTTGACAGTTTGTTGTCGTGTTGACAAAAACCGTTGACGGCTGTAGTGAACAAACGCAAGGGACAAATGTCGACATAAGAAATTGGAGAAATATGTAAAATATTGGAAATTGAATATCGAAATTATTATTTTAAGAATCTTATGTCATCAAAGTTCGTTCTTCCCGAAATAAAAAAAAATTATTAAAGTTTTTTTCCACCAGTTCTCAACATCAATTAAATTATATAATTATTGTTTAGTAAATAAGTAGGCATAGTAATTGTGATAGAGGATCTCCCATTGTGTGTGTCAAAAGAATGCACATCGAATTCGCTGCCAGCTGTCATCTGCGCTGCCTTTCCGCAAGACCAAACCCGTCTGACACGCACGAACTTTCTTTTCGTTTCTGTCCGGAATAACAAATTTCGACAGGTAAGCTAGCATTTTCAAGACCTTTTCTTTGCAGTTTAACTTCTTTTGCAGGTGAGCACCGATAGGAGTGTAAAGAACATCTTCCGGACTTTGGTAAACAATCGCCCCAGTTTGCTCGGTCCTGATTGAGGTTATTCCGATAGCGGGGGTAGGGGATTTCCCACCCTGTTGTTACGGCTGTTACAGAAGTACTCTGGTGCTAACACGTTAATGCCCTTTCACTTTTTTTTTTTGCTGAAGTGCATATGCAAGTGACACGTTTCTAATGATATACTCATTCCCACACTTGTTTTTTTTATATATCTCTCTATCTCTCTCTCTCTCTCTCTCTCTCTCTCTCTCTCTCTCTCTCTCT
>KB696214.1:0-11942 GCA_000349165.1 Anopheles christyi | reverse complement strand
TTGATAACGCATTTTGTTCGATTATCCATCAAGTCCTTTAATTTCCTGTAACATAGAAACCCTATCTTTGTTATTTGAGGACATTCCATTTGTCGTTTACATTGAAGTTATGTTTTTTTTTTTTTTTTGCAACATAGTGATGTGGAACCCTTTTTCATTGAAGGTGATTGAATGCAGTTTATGTTACAGTTTCACTACATTTCCATGGTGTGCCGTTCTCTTGTTCTGTGTTCCTATAAGGTATATAATTTACAGCTGTAATTTGAATTGATTTTATTGTTGCATTACAATTTTACGTTCTCTCTCTCCGCTGTATTACACTGTTCTTGATAAGCAAAATAGTTTACACTTCGGATTGGGACAGTTAAAACATAATTTAAAAGTTTGGCTTTTGGAATGCGAAACAATGTTAACATACAACGCAAAAAAAAATAACAAAATCATTAATTAATTTCATTCATTCACTAGAAAACAATATGATTGGTTTGCCTGTTTTAAATAATAAGCTTAAACGTTTCTCTGGGCCCACTTTTGCTTGTTACAGTTAAACATAGTTTACCTTTCTTTGTTCCATTGACCTTGATGGAATTTTTCATAGTTTACTAGATTATAATTAAATAACCAATTTAAAGGTATTTTTTACTCCACCGTCGTGTAATTTTCGTGGCGCTAAAAGGAAATAAACAGGAACAATGGACACTATGCACCTTCCTGCTTTGTTTAATTTAAACCAATTGTATAAGATTATCTCAGCCGCACGAAGGATGAACATGGAAAGATCGCTCTAATCTGACCGAACAACAAATAAAGATGCCTTTTGTATGTTTCCCCCCTCATTCGGGACAAATTGAACATAATGAAGTGAACATATATCATTGAAGTGCACTAAGCTCTGCAGTTAAATGTGACGAATCAGACCTAACATGCTTTAGTAAAGAACGGCCATCTTGGAAGAGTTACCGGAAGCTCGGCTATGGAGGGGATGAAAAAATACGATAAATAGTAATATCAAACCACTCAAATCAGGCAACCTTGGGAAAATGGTAAAACTCGTTACATGGTAATGTTTAATTTTCAAAAATCAAAGGTCAATAGAATCATAAATATGCACATATGCAATTTTAACAAGGCAACCCAAATAAACATAAACTATTGTGTTAATGTGTGTCTGTGTGCATGTGAGTTTTACAGAAAACTGACTAAACTGTATGTATAAAATATAAGAAAAGTAACTCAAATGTGTGTACAATGTTAACACTTCAACTATCTTTTTAAAATAACATTTACATAACCATTTACATTTAAAGTACAAAATCACGAAGCCATGATGATGTACATTACATAAAATTACACAACAAAAAAAAAACAAATTTGCATGTCGCGATTTTATTCACTTCATATGTTCAGATATTTATACATTGTGGGAAGTGTAGCTGTTGTTACTGTGATGTTATCTATGTGTTGTTGAGTTTAAAATGCCTTTTGTCGGGATGTTTAACACTTTCCGCAACACTTTTGCTTTCGTTTGGCTTTCTGACCCAACACTATCAACCGTGTTAGTTGTTTTAAGTCGTTTCTTTCGTTACATGATTTGAAAAATAATGTACACCATGTTCTTACTATCTTATTTGCCCACAACAACAAAAAAAGACTTCATATTGTCATAAAACATCGCATTGTTGTGATTTGTTTGCAGACTAGAGTCTCGTGTCTCACTGGTTACTCATATATTTCAACCCCGCTACAAACTGTTTGCCGTCTGTTTTTTGAATGACCTGCAAGATGAATAAGCTA
This sequence comes from Anopheles christyi, assembly GCA_000349165.1. Taxonomy (NCBI): domain Eukaryota; kingdom Metazoa; phylum Arthropoda; class Insecta; order Diptera; family Culicidae; genus Anopheles; species Anopheles christyi. The sequence continues at coordinate 10,148 of KB696214.1, read as the reverse complement.
CAAATCGTGAAATCTGCGCACAATCGATAGGTTTCATAGTTGTTTTTTTATTGCGATACCGTAACATAGTTTTAGAATTGTCACTTAAATATTCTTATTGTTTTACAGCTCAATACGTTATTCTTTATTTAATCTTTTACATATTGTTCAATAGTTTAATTAACGCTGCGCAGCAAGTTTAACGGAAACAAACAAACAAAAATACACAACTATCCACATTCGACGATGCAGCTATTTTTATAAGAGTTTACGCACGATTGTAACTGTTAGGATAGTACAACACTGACTGTTAAATACGCAAAAATTAAAACCAAATAAAGATAAACCAGGGCGTTCTGCACGAGTCTCGTCGAACAATTCCAGAACGATCTTGTAGATAGCTACCAGCGACACGAACAATCAAAAGTTGGTTCACAACAAATATTACATTGACTAACAACAGGTGTACGCTATGAACAGGACGGTTCATCGTATCGTATTCTTTACGTTCAATTTTATTCCACAATTTGGATATGAATATGGAACAGAACATATTTGCCCCCGGTACAAAAACCAAATCCAAACCAATTCTTTGTTTTACCAGCTTTATCGCCTTATCCTGGAATCACTGAAATTAAAACAAAAATAACGAAAGTGTAGGAAATACGAAAATAAATATAAATCGTATTCACACCTACCGAAGACCAATATACAACCATTGCATTAGCACAAACCCTCCATCAGTAGGGAGAAAGTATAGAATAATTGTTAGATCAATCCTCTTACACTAAATTAGTTCTTTTAATACCGAGCATTCGAAGAAGAATTAGTCAACGATTGCAAAACAAAAAAAATATCGGACCCTTCTCACCAGTGCAAAGTACAATGGAAAATATTACACATGTAGAACTACAAGATCGTTTCCAGCAATTGTCTCGGAGAACGATTTAATTTCGAACCAAGTTGAAAAGAAGAAAAAAAAAACAAGATCATCATAATACAAAAGTTTACGGGCTGAAGTTGTGTACACTACTACCGTGGTAAAATATTTCTGTTTTGTTTTTTTGTTTTTACATACTAGTAACAAACGAACGATTTAGCACTAGAAAACCATTCCATCACCACACGACATCACATCAACACCGATCGCGCCCGTACCATAATAGGGATAGAAGTAGTGGTGCTCTGTTAGTGCATTGGAACAGAACCTACCGTGTCACTTTATCTATAAGCGTATTGATTCGCGTCTCGGAGAAACCGGGCACGAGTTTGTGGATGATTTCCTTCACAAACAGATCACTCACGCCCGGACTACTCCTTTCTGCACTCTCGAAGGCCAGCCGCAGGTCTCCCATGTCGGAACCACTGTTGTAATTTCGCTGCATCTGTAACGCAATGGCATCGATAAGAAATGCATTAAAAGTGTTCTCTTTTCACTATCGTTACCAACAATCTCAACCACAATACGAACCTCAGATAAAAGGGGGAAAATAATTGCCTTAAGACAACCACTGCTTGTTGACGTCGTCGTTGTCGTCGTCGTAGAAGACGTTCGACTCGAGCTTTTGCTGGAGTTATTATTTACATTCGTAATACTGTTGGTGCGCGAGTTGCCATTGCTGCTGCTGGTGTTGTTGTGGCTAGGCGAATCCCGTTCGCGCCGCAAACTGCTACTACGCTTCTCGTTCTCATTGCCCGCTCCACCGAGACTGTCAGAGGCAGCCACCATTTTGCGCTCCTTGTTATCACGATCCTTTTCTCGGTGATCGCGATCTATCCGTTCGCGGTGGTCTCGATCCCGATCACGTTCCCTTTCCCTTTCACGGTCACGTTCGCGTTCGCGATCACGTTCACGATCTCGTTCGCGATCTCGTTCACGTTCGCGGTCTCGTTCGCGTTCGCGATCTCGCTCTCTTTCCCGATCCCGTTCCCGTTCTCGCTCCTTTTCGCGATCCTTTTCCCACTCTGACTCGCGCTCTAGGCGATGATCCCGCTGTTGCCGTTCTAAGCTCGCTTCCTTCTCCTTTTGCAGCTGCATGGCGGAGATTTGATTCTGCAACTCACGCTCCTTGCGTGAATCAACAATGATTGGACTGGAGTTACTGTTGTTCGTGGCATTGTTGGCTGCAATCAGCGTCGAAGAGGACTGATGCGATGGCGATGAAGATGTTCGTGGCTAATGGGGAAAATAATTTATTTTTCAAAATGGTTTCAAAATGGCTTTTTTTTTAACATGCGCATGCGTTTGACTTGGCGCACCACTTACTTACCTGACTTGTTTTATGTTGATTCAAATTGTAATCCCTATCACGGTTGGAGCTGACACCGCCGACGTTGCTAGTACCATTGTGTTTTACCGGTGATCCGAGTGGGTCTTCCATCACATTTTTATTAAAGTTATTAAAATTCAATCCCTTCACCGTCATTATCCACGGTTCGTCGAGATCGCTATCCTGTTTCGAGTCCTCACTACAAAGAAGAAAAAAAAACGAGAGAATTGAGACATTAAGTCAAAATCATTGTACAACACAAGATGGTGAGAAGATTGACTTACGAATCCGAATTTTCTGATTCTGTTTCACTTTCTTCGCCTTTTTGAGTCTTCCATTTTTTGTACCTATCGATCAGATCGATTAGGTAAGAATTTTTCTTCGCCTTTTTAATGAAAGGAAACTTCAGCAGTTCCTTTGCTGTTGGTCTCTGAAAACGTAAAATAGAAATACATTTTTAATTTCACTGCATGCAATTTGTGCACTTATACTTACATTTTCTGGATCTTTGTTTAGGCACGCTTCGACAAAATCTTTGAATGGCTTCGTATAGCTACCGGTGAGCTGGGGTGGATTGTTCTTCGGAATCAGAAACAATACCCGCATCGGATGCAGCTCGGAGTTGGGCGGTTCCCCCTTCGCTAGCTCGATTGCGGTAATACCTAGCGACCAGATGTCGGCTTTGGAATCGTACATGGACTGCTTTATCACTTCCGGTGCCATCCAGAACGGCGTTCCAACGAACGTGTTTCGCTTGGAGGTGGTGTTTGTGAGCTGTCCAGCAACACCGAAGTCAGCCAGCTTCACGTCGCCCAGCTCGCTCAACAGCACGTTAGCCGCCTTGATGTCCCTGTGCAGCTTGCGCTCGGAGTGCAGGTAGTCCAGACCTTTGAGCACCTCGCGCAATATGATGGCGATGTGCATCTCCTCGAAAAGGCCTGCCTTCATCAGGTCTAGGGCGGACCCACCACCGAGATATTCCATGATAATCCATAACTTGGTGCCCTGTGCATTTTGGCAATCAAAGAAAGTATCACAATTAATCACACTGAATTACAACCATATCGAAAGTGATAGAAAATGTAAAGAAGATCCGTTTTTCATTCGATGCTAATAGGCGTCGGGGGCGGCTGCAATTTTCTCCACACAGCATTTGTTGGCGGCCCATCGAAACGGAACCACAGATCTCACGATACAATGCCCAACGCATTCGATGTGTGTGTGTTTCGTACGCTCCAACCGCACCCTTTAGCGTCCATCATATTCCAGCCGGATGTAGTTCCTTTCCCTTCATACCCATATTGCACAGTGAGGTGGAAAATTTAGTCCATTGTTTGGTATCGTGCATATGCATACCGAATGAAACGATATGCACAGTCTGAACGAGCAGCAAAACATCTTTTTCGCTTTTCTTTTCTGGCATTGAAAACGAAACTTTGCTATCATTTATGAAGGAGAAAGGTGGTATCGAGACACATCAAAGCGATACAATCGTACACAAGCATTCGTAGCATTGATGTGTTTTGCAAACATCCAATTGAAGAAAATGGTTTGTGTTGAATAAAAAGCAAAACGAAGAACAGCGATGCGGAACCGTAATTTCGGTTTTGCTAAGTTCAGTACAACAGGATGTGATCTAGCCGCTCCTTCAATCGATACGTACTGTACAGCGAAAGTTAAAATGCTTTCATGTTTTACACAATCTTTGAAAATTAAAATTAAATAACTAATCTTTAATGATAAGCTTCAAAAAATAATTTAAATTATTCGCTACTGTCAACAATTTAGTGTTTTAAAATACAATTATTATCACGAACAATAATGTGTGTGTGTGTGTGTTGCTGTAGTTAGCATTTGTACCACACGGTAAATAATAAGTGGCCCCGTTTCTAACGACGCAAACTAATGTGCACAATATGCTAAAGAAAGTGTTTCGATGGTGGTGACATTTGTCGCAAACGGTAAGGCACAAACGGGACCAAACTCGCATATTTATGCCCCGTGCCCCGTTCGTGACGTTATTTTGCATCGACCCGTAAGACCAAAGGGCCAACGTTTGCCAAACACTAGAAACGTATTGTACTTGGGATGTATGAGTCATCGTCCACAAATGGTCATGTACGCGTGTTAGGGATTGGCTGAAGCGAGTGGAATAGTTATAGAACCCCTTTGGCAAAAAAAGCACTCATAGTTGGTGTAGATGGTAGTAGTGAATGTGATGCGATTCGAGGTCATTATTAAAACAAACACGCACCGTCCGAGCCATGTACGCAGTTGCAGGAGGCCGTTGTGCCGTTTGTGCTGATTTAGATAACACCAGCGATTTCACCGGTTAGACCCCTTGCATGCGGAAGAAGGCACTTAAAGCACACCCTCTATCTCCGATAGTAACGTTCAAGCTCGTTGAGGTGTACCCGACACGACACTCAACGATGGTGGAGTGCAATGTACAGCAATACCGGCGCCGGGTGCTTATGATACGACCGCTTTGTTAATTATGCATCGCTCAAACTACAGAACAGAATTTTAGCTTCTTGCAATGACACAGGCGCGCACGGAATGCCGTATGCCAGCTCAATTGACATTCATTTCACATCGTGACCAAGTTGGCCATGGCTCAACGTACATTCTAGTTTAAAAAATCAAACAAATTTACTTGACAGGAGGTTGTTGTTCACAGCGTATGGTACAATTTCAACCCACTTTCTTTCTGTAATAAACGTGTGTGAGGCATTATTCCTGCAGTAGTAAAGAATTTCGCTTGCAAACAATTTCAAAAGCGATTTTTTTAATCGGTCTAATTTAATTTAGTTTAATCTAAATGTTTAACTCCTACACACCAACGGCAGTAATACAGAATTTTTAAACTCGCATACATAAACAATCAATAAAAAACTTGACTCCATAAATCTATGTATGACAAATGCAACACATAGATGGAAGTACGCTTTCACATATCAGAGAACAGCAAATTTAATACGCAATATTAAGTATGAATACCTATGAGCCAAAGCGGGACAGTGTTTGTTGAGGTGTTCTGTATGCAAATTTTTGTGACCAAATGCGAGAAGAGACGCTATTTGTTTACCGTTACGTCAATCCCAACACGACTTGACCGATGATGTATGTATGTCATACAAACGTACAGAAGAGTAGTGATTGGTAAGCGAAGCCCTTTTTTTTGGTAAGATGGATGAGCAATCACTGGTTCAATCATATAACACGTATGATTGATTAGATCACTATCATAGCATATTGCTGTCAGTCGTAAAGTCTTCAGAGAAATGCTATTATGCTACGTATTATTCGTGCAGTAGTGGCACTGAAGAGACGGATGCGATGAAAATACATAGGATAGCATCTAATCTTCCACAAGAAACAGTTTAAACGTACCTTAAGATATGATCCGAAATATTTGGTGACAAATGGTGAGTCACATTGCGATAGCACCATAATTTCCTGTTGAATGTCCTCGATTTCATCTTCAGCTTCTTCGAGATCGATTATTTTAATGGCGACCACCTACAGGGAATGACGAAACAAAAGCAGCAATGTTAGTGTGACTAATACAACTAAGCGCCTCTTTCGTTGAAAAAATAAATAAACCGAAGCCATGATTTCAATTAGCAATTCTCATTTTACAAGAGTTTAATTTTAGAGCAAGAGGTAAATGAATGTACACTACACATTGAATAAGATCCCTCCATGCTACCCAGGGCGACCATGGATGGTGGAAGAATATTTATCACCTAAACCAAGCTTCCACCAGCCTGACGCAGACACTGGCAGATACTTATTTGCTGACAGGAAGAGTAGTGCATTGTTCGTGTGAGTTCACCCTCTGTCCTTACCTGCTGAGTCCGGTTGTCAACACCCTTAAATACTTCACCGAAGGATCCTTTGCCGATACGCTCCTGCTTTGTGAAGATAAGCTCCGGGTCGACTTTCTGTGGAAGAGAAGGAACGGGAAATAGGATATTAGAAGACTCGTTGTCAACAACCTACTCGGTGCTTCTGACTAGCAACGACCCACTTGGCCGTATAGACTCGTACAAAAAAGGAGTAAAATCTGTCTGAGTGAGTAAGTAACCATCATTCCACTCCACGCTATGAAGCAAACAATAGGGATGTATAAAGTAAAAGACTTCTTCCATTTCTAAGCGTGATTGGGTTTGCTAGGAGTGTGATGTAATTAAAAATATCAATTTAACTCTAATTCGTTTAAACGTCAGGGCCGACAAACCATCGCCTGGAGTCAGAAATCCGTAACATAGGATAGCTATGCTACCATAAATCGAGTAATCTATAGTAGGTCACCCATAAGCGGTGAACTGAAGAAACATTTAAAACGCGCAGGAAACTTATTGTACTTGTTGGCGTTAGTAGAAAGACATTCGATAGACAACAGTGTGGAAAATCAAAACATTTCAATAAGAAAAATATTTATTTCACAGTTGATACAGTCTTTAACCTTAATTTACTCTTCCCAGTAAAGCGTCTACCCTTCAATTCCACAGTCCTCTTACCCCAACCAATCTTGTTCTATATATAGCCACAAAAACTCTGTCCTTTGGCTGTCTGGTTACGTTAAAGTGAACCTCCCCCTTCATTGAACAAAATGATGATCCACCGTTCAGAAAGACCAACAAGGACTCCTTTGCGTCACATCACGTATCCCAACACTGGATGGGCAAGTAATCGGCTTTGGCATTTGTTCCACGTTCCTGATTCTTTCCTCCCAATGGAAAATGGAATTAGTATCGTGAAGAATGACGTCATTCTGCAGGCAAATGTCGTTAAGAAACCTACCCAAGAAACCTAACAATCGTCTGTGTCCGGACACTTTCTAGCGTACGTTCGTCAAAGTGCATAATAAACCGTGTGCAATTGCGTGGTAAAACGAGAGAATGAGACATAATGTAAGAGTTGCAACAACAATGCAATAATGCCATTCCCTTCCCTAACCATCATCTTTATGCACTCTCTTGTCGTGCTTGTCTTGCAGGCACACTGAACTTGTGCATCTCCTCATCGTTTTATAGACAAGAAATAGTGCTGCGAAGAAGAAAAAAAAAAATGGGTACGAAAAAATGAAAGTCAAATTACCCTTAATGGGCGCACTGGTACACATTATTAAGACCCCTTCCTTCCTGCCCGTCATCAAGCACTTTTGACTGCAATCGGAACGGATCAATGATTTATTTTGACATAAACCAAGCGCGCTTATGAGGTTTGTGTGGCTTTGTTCGGCACACTCTTGCACACTCCTTCAAGGGATAATTCTAAAGTTACCACAAAATGCCGCGGCACGCAGAATATGAAACAATAGAGGACGGCACGCCAGCTTCCTAGGGAGTGGTGGTTTGCAGTTACACTCCTGCGTGTTACATACGCTTCCTTCCCCCCTCTTGCATGACACACTATAGACCCACGGTTGATCTGGCACGAGCGATCGGTTCGCTTATGGCAGGCAGGCAGGCAGGCAATTACCATCGCTCGTAGCACTTTTCCTATAAAGTGCACACACACACAAACACACAAACTATCGCGCACAGCGAAATTGCACAAGAAATCATACTTTGCAGGCGTGACATCTTGGTTACGTTTTTGCCATTGAATGGGCTTTTTTTTCCTTTCCACCACTAAATATGCTGATTCATACTGAGCATTAATTCCTTAATGCCGTACACACCAATAAAGTGTGGCCGATGTGTGTCAGCAGGCCATAGGGTTAGGTAACTTGTGTAGGAAATAGATGCAAGGAAGGTCGGTGATGGTGATGTTGGTGGTGGTGCGACACGAACAGATGACCAGGAATCGAACCACCATTTGGACCGCACTCATTCGAGCCCTTTCACTATTCAAGGTTTTGTTTTTAACACACTAACCAAACACTCAGGATAACGCGGATCGCATTGCTGATTGTAACCGGTACTGTGCGCTTACCTTCCTTGATACTGTCTCACGAATTGACCACTTCTTGATGGTTTCTTTTTATTGTTGAACATACTGAGCACCATGAAATTAATGCAAGGGCAGTTAGTGTTCAATATTGCGATAAAATTCTAGTAAATTCAATCAAGGAAAATAATCTAAATTGTATGTTTCGAGCCTCCACATACACTTAGCATAAAATACCAAAGCCAACGTATCTGTTTTTACCCCCAAATATGACGTTGTTGATAGTTTATCTTGATCTCATTCTCCACTCCTACAATCGTAGGTGGCAGAACAACCGTTTCATTATCTTATCATGTCACCCTGCAAGCCGCCAATTACATTCTCAAACTCAGTAGTGTAGAGGTGTTAAATACAGCGTCGAAAGGGGTTGTGCGTGCCACGATAAATGCTACTAGCGATACCATCGGAATGTAGAGGTAACGTTCCCTTTTCAAGTCTTATCTTATTATTATTTTTTTTTCTAGAAAGAAATTGAAGATGGACAGCCTGTTGTTGTTGGGTGTTGTGTGTTGGAGGGCATTTTCTAATGATTTTTTTATCGCCATCACGATACGCTGGCAAAATAACGAAACCAATTTGAAGATTCACCTTCACTGCACGAAGATTGATAAAACAAGCAGTTTTAATTTTTCGCCTCTAATTTGCTTCACACATCAAACGTACATTACAGCAATCAATAACGTTGATGAGCAACATTTAGCTATAGCTTAAAAGTGGACAACAAACACTACAACATGATTTAGAAAAAAAGTAAATGAACGATAATGGACTGTCTTGTTTATTAATATTCGAACAACCGTTTTGGTTTCTAAAAAGTAACTAAAAATTTAAGAAAATAATTATACATTGCGTTAAATTTGAAAGGCAACAATTTAAATACTATATTCCACACAGGCACTAGTACAAAGCATTCCAAAGGTCGGCTTTTAAGCAGCATGACTTTTGCGATTAGCAACAACGCGCTTCCGAATCGGAACTCGGTCGTAAAATCATGATCCAAACGAACATGAGTTTCAGTTCCAATCGGATCCGCAGCATTATTCGATGCACAGCTGCCAGCAGCAGCAGCAGCAGTGGCGCATTACTTTGAAATTTGTAAGATAAATACCACACAGCCTGTTTGGAGGCAAAAGGGAGCCGTACACCGAAAGTTCGAATCGAAAAATAATGCCAAGCAAGAGAGAAATAATGATGAAATCTTCCGTTAGCATAATGTTCGCCCAGGGAGAAACATGAAATGGAAAATCACAACTTTCGATACACCCGACAGACATTCCCCTCGGCTGCCCCCTTCGCCAAGCTGACGTTATAAGCTGCCACCAATACTGTGTCTACGCCAATGCGATGGGCGTTCGAGTTTTCCATCCCACCTGAAAGGGAAAGGCTTACAATAAAGGTAGAGGTAGAGGCGAAAAGTGAAATCACTCGTGTTTAGAGTTTCTGCGTTTTTAGACAATATTAGATATAATTTCTCGCCCGCTCGGTAACGAAAGTTTGCGCGAGTTTTCAAATGCAACGGTAATGCAACTCGAAGGCCCAGGAAAAAGGGTAAAGAATGCATAACATCACCCAATCGCTCCCTCCATCGGTAGGAAAGCATCGTTAAATAGGCAAGCGCGTAAAACAACACGAAAAAAAGAGTGTCGAATTTTTTTCAGTGAAAACTCCAATTCAACCCATTTCGTTTAGCTAACAAAAACGTTTAACGCAGCAACAAAGTATTTTTTTTTTTTTGTTCACTTTCCTACTGCCGAGTTTGCGCTGGAGTGCTTCACAAAATTATACAGAGCAAAGGAAACATTATTATAGAGCACTAATTACTACCCTTTGCATAGCTATCGAAGAAAGGTTAAGAGGTACGAACAGCAGGAAGTAAGCTTCATATAAAAGTACAAAATTCAACGGTCCTTACAGGGTTGCTTACTGTATCACAAGATG
>KB696202.1:0-33157 GCA_000349165.1 Anopheles christyi | reverse complement strand
GCCAACCAGCCTAAACCGTGCGAGCCTTTTGTACGCTCTCCCGCGTGTGTATCAAACACTCTTTCTCTCCCACTCTCGCTTTCTCTCTCTCTCTCTCTCTCTCTCTCTCTCTCTCTCTCGCAAACCGGAAACGCTTACTAACGAAAAGTATAGGGGAAAGAAACGACAGGACACGGCCAACATTGATATCGATTTTTCCTCGCTACGTTCACTGTAGCAAGCCGCTGTATAAAGGTGACGAAAGACAGTAATGTTTCGCGGACCGCCTTGTCGGGTGGCACGTTTTTGCGCGTAAGTTCGCGTTCCAAGTGGTTCGAATAAATGTGGGTGGGTGTGTGTGTGTGCGTGGAGGAAAAAGGGTACCCATAATTGAATGTCACCAAGGCGAGCCGCCGCCGCGATACGTTTGCGTTTGCGAAACACCCTTGGCAGCAAGGCGCGACACCAGAAACTCCAAACGTGGCCAACAATGTGGGTGTCGACGAACAAAGTGCTGATCGGGTCGGTCGGTGGGCTAAAGAAACCGCACTGTCGCAACCCGAACTTTGACTGCGAGGAAACGAAGCTTCTCATATCGCTGTGGGGTGACCCACAAGTACAGCGGACGCTTATCACAACCCACAAAAAGCACCCGGTGATTGCCAAGCTGGCGGAAAAGATGCGCGAGTACGGTTACAACCGTTCAACGGAGGAGATTAATACGCGCATCAAAAATCTAAAGTGTTTTTACAATCGCATCAAGAAGGATTTGGACACGGGCGTCATTAACGAACCTTCCTGGAAGCACTTCCAGGCGATGGACGAAATCTTGACGCGGCCGGTGTTCGGCGGAGCGAATGCGGCTAGCCGTTATCCACCGACCCCAGGAGCAGCGGGGTCGTCGGATGCAACGTCGTCATCTGCCGGTGGAGGTGGTCGCACTACCCGTCCACGACTGTCGGGTGGTTCGATGAGTGGTGCCGAACTGTCCGAGCTGGATCCGGACCAGATCGAGGTGAAGCTGGAGCTGGTTAGCGACGAGGAGAAGGAGCTGCACCCGGAGGACCTGCTAAAGAACGCGGAACAGGTCGAGCTGAAGGAACCGAACCTGCTGATTCCGAAGGACGAACCGATGGAGGAGGATGAGGATGATCCAAACGATCCAGACTTTGAGGATGACGGTGGTAGCGAAACGGATGACGAAAGCTCCGGCATGGACGAAGCGGATGAGAGGTAAAGTGTGTGTGTGTGTGTTTTTTGTTTCATTCCATTAAATCATTTATGTCCTGTTCCTGTCCATGTTAAGGTGTTCCTTTCCTCTATCTTCCTATTCTAACTATTTTCCTCTATGATTTCCTTTATGATCTCAAAGCTCCTTTAACAAAATTGTGTTGGATTTAAAAAAGGATTTCGATCGGAATACCCTTTTGATTTGTGCAGTCCACCAAAAAAAAAAAAAAAAGGAAATCCACCCTCCGTACAGCGCCTCTCTTTTTCCGCTTATTCGGCGTTTGCGCATACGTTTTGTACCGTAAGCAAGGGTAACCAACGTACTTCCCCTTCATCGATGGCAACAAACAACAACAAACCTGAAACGGGGAAAACTCACCCCTAACTCGTACGGGGAGGGGATTGCCAGCGCTCTTCGCGTCTGCGCAAAGTAAGCGCATAAAGGAGTCGCACGTGTTCGGTCGGGTTTTTCAATTATTTGTTTACATCGGCGGACCACTATCAACAGATGGTTTCCACTTTTCTCGTACCGTACGCGACTTACTTATCTGTTTTTCTTTTCTTCTCGTGATGTGTTCATTTTAGCGATCGATCGACACGTTTGCGGCGTCGAACGAGACGTGCACATAAGCCGAAAAAGTCCAACACAACTTCCGGCTCAAAGATTGCAACGAGCAGCACATCCAACGGAGGAACCAACACCACCACCACCACCACCAACACAAGCACGGCATCCCAACCGGCGGCTGTACCAGGAACAATTAAGATCATAAATTATGCTGGAGGTGGGAGCATAAGTTTATCCTCGGTAGCCAACGTCGTAAGTGCCGTATCGACCGGCTCATCGACGGTTAGCATAACGACGCTGGCCGGGAAATCGGATGCAATGGGGACTACTACCACCACCACCACGACACCGAGCAAAATATCACTCGTACCGACCAACTTTCTGTTGAAACCTCAAACGTCCAACCTTGGTTTCAAGCAACCGATTCAGCTATACACCAAACCAACCGTATCGATCGGGACGACAAAGCCTACGCCCGGGCTATCACCGATCGTTTCCGTTAATGCAAGCGTAGGAGGACTAGCACCTTCCACCACCAGCACCGTTGCATCCGCCGGTGGTACTGCGGGCGGTGCTCCGATGAAAGTCTTTCTCGTCAACACACTGGCAAAGGATGGGTCGGGCCCAAAGCAACAGCTCATCACACCGAGCACGGCCAAGCAGATATACACCACCTCCGCCGGTGTATCGCTGCAGGGAACTTCGCACGTGTCCGGACTGCCCCAGATAAGCATTCAGCCGAAGCAACTGCTTACCAGCGGTAGCGGTGCCGCAACGACGATCAGTAGGAAAATTCTCCAAACTACCACCGTACCGCCTCTTCGATCGTCCCTTGGTACAGCAGCTCCACCGAAGCTAGGTGGTTTTAAGGCACTGCTTCAGCAGCTCGTTGGACTGCAGCGTGAAAATCTCGGCATCACTAAAACGCGTCTAGTGGCTGAGAAGGAAAGGTTTGGGAATGAAAAGATCGTCGCCAACTCGCTGCTGGATGCGCTCGGCGAGCTGAATGCGCTGCTTACGGAAGTAAATGGTGAGATGATGACGATGGGCAAGGAATCGGAGGACGATGAGGAGGATGGTATGATAAAGATTTCTAGCGAAAGCCCTGCATCGAGTCCGCGACGGAGCGCTAGTAGACACGAGGATAGTGTCAAGCCTGAGGTTATCAGCGACTCGGAGGAGAGTTAAAGCGAATAAATACAATGCCTGGCAAACTTCTTCAACTTACCTTTAAGACATAGACTTTGTTCAAACCAGACGAAATCTTCCTGAATGCGTTCGTGAGAATCATTTTTGTCCACCATCTATGAAAAAGAGCCAACTCAAAGGACGAAATAACGACACATTTGAATTTAGTTAATTCGAACCTCGCTCATATTTCGAACAAAATTCGAATGTGCCCCACAGCTTCAAATACGCATCGGATGTGCGTACAGATATGAGTAAAATGTATGCAATGAAAAAAACTTATCCCATTTGTGCTCCCCCTTCGCCTTATTTTTTTATTTATAACAAGTTTTTGTCGAAAGAACAAATTTTGTCCTATTTCTTTACTTGCGCACACCCACTGTATAGCTGTCAGAAAAGATCCCCCAGCACAAACACAACACACAACCAAACACACGACAAACGAGAAGTCGAACGGACGTCCGGGGGAGACTGGGAAAAAAGTCGCGAGTGCATCTTCAATAGCTTCTCACCATTTTGGCTTGTTTTTGTGAAGCAAAGACGCAAGGGCAAACAGTGCGTGTGCCCTAAACAACGGTCAATCGATGTGAAAACTACTAAAGGTGTGTTTTTGTTGGTGCGTTAACAGAGGCAGTAGCCGATTTCTCCGAAACACACACGCACACCATTTCCTCCACGGGGTTAGCCCAACTATAGTTGAATGGGAATGGTGGGTGGGTGGTTCTGTTTTTTCCACCCAAAAAAGTGTGCATCACAGTTTTTCGTTCGTGGATGTAGTGTATGAATCAGTGTTATTGATTTAATGCGTGACCCCAAGCTCAAATCACCCAATGGTACTGAACACACTCCATATGGTTTGAGACCGTCTAAGAGCAAAATTGTACACGTTGCAAGGAAACAATCCCACTCCCTCCACACTATCCCACCTTTGCTGGTAAGGACAACGGGAGTTTTCCTGCTTCGTATGGTGAATTGATTTGGGGTTTTCGCTTGCTTACGTCATATTGTGGTGGATCGCATCCCACGCCTGTCGCGAGTGCTGTGCTTTTCTCGCTGGATCCATCTTATGTTCTTTTGCTGCAGTTGTTAGCCAGCAAACGAAGCAACCAACAGTAGACAGTGCAATGTGCAGAATTTAATCCACTTGATAACAACATATAAGGTGATAAAGATTTGTGCAATTTGTGTGCGTACATGTACGAAGATTGTGAAAGGGGCGTTGGAGGTTTAAGGTTATTTACCATGCTGGAACAGAAAAATAGTTCTTGCAATCGATTTTTGGAATCATAACAACACTCCATCTACAGTTTGTATCAAAATTTCGTAGCATTGTTTGCTGTTAACAATTAGTGCACAACGACCAATGTTTTTTTTTGTTAAACATGCAGCATACAAGTGAAAAAAACGAGTCTGTAGTGGAAACATTCAGGCAGATGAATGAAAAGGTCAAACGTTCAAGACCGGGAGAAATTTCCTGTGGAAGGCGGTTTTCCTTCCATCGCGTCAAGGCCACAAACAAAAGCAATGCCAAGAAAAACGATAAGTTTATAAAATGAATTGTGTAACTAATATGTATAATAAAAAAAAGAATATTTCGTGGGCCTTACACCAACCAGCGTTTAGCTACCATTGTAGTTTGAAAACTAGTAGAATCTTCTTTTAACTTTCAACATAAAAGTCAAATCCGAACGTCTCGGCCTCCAGCAAATAATTCATGTTCATTATGCTCCTTCTCGTTGTTCTGATTTTTCTGATTTATATTCAAAAACATTCCCTCTTCTCGTAGCGATTAAGCAAGTTCCGTTTAAGCGTATGTTTGCTTTACCTTTACCGTGTAGATTGCACTGCATATTCAATCGCATCAGAAATGCCCTTAAAATCGGAAACACACCACATACCTTACTTTTCACACTGCTACTTTTGCCACCTCGTAAGACAAGACTTGTATTTTGTACTCTGAACATCTTCCAGACTATAGCAGAATGCCATCTTACTTCGCATGGTAGGAACTCTGGGGGAAAACGTAAGTTGAAGCCAAAGTTCTTGTTGGTCTCGACCGCGTGGGAGACAACCCACACCAAAGAATAAGGGATGTGGGGTAAGTAGGAAACCATCACAAAAACAATATCCCCCCACGGCCAAGAGCAGCACAACAAACATACACATAGACAAAAATACATGTTGTGGAGAGGAAAATCCCAAAAATGCGATCTTGACCGAACTGAACAAGTGCTCTCGCACCCTTGGGTCGCGAAGAATGCCACGACTTCATAACGTTCGTTCTGTGAACAGCCTTCTTTCAGCCCTCGCTTCGGTCCACGATCTTCTTCACCCTTTAATCTCTCCGTTTTCCGTTCACATCACTACTTCTGAGATTAAATGAGTGGCGTGTTTATATTTTCTTTTGTAGTTAAACTCCGAAACGAAGCGAAAATAGGCAGACAAACATGTATGCTGGAACGAACAGTTGGAAAACCAACACCGAAGAAGAACTAGCCGATCAAAAACAATCGAATGAATTTAAAGTTAACCAAAAAATGTAACCCTAGCGAACTGTCAGAGAAGAAAGAGAGGAAAGGGATGGAAAACTATACCATAAGCAATTGCCCTTGGTCTAGGCCGGGCGGACGGCTGGCCGGTCGATCGTTTGTTGCGATCTCCGCTTATTCCCGAACCCCCAACCCCACCACCTGGAAGAATGAAAAGGCATAATCTGTAATTAACATTTGTCGTGGGAAAATTTTCGAATCGTGAGAAAGTTCCTAACACAACACCTTCCGCACCCCGCGGCTCTTCTTGAACGGTGCAAAGCACACTTTAGAACACGGCAAAGCACGGACAAGTCACATATACACACAAATACAGATGCCGGGAACCGGTTCCCGCGACCACAAAATCGTTCGAGACGATCCGGTCTTCTCGGAAGTGTTTGCCTCGCGATCTCGCGCTCTCGCGCTCTTTGCTTCACCTTTTGCGGTTGGGAGCGTAGGAGGGGGATGTAGCAGAACGCGTGGAGGGGAAGTATTTGTTTCCAGTAACAAAAGTTAGATGAAGATTCGTGGTTGTATCGCACCTTGTGGTCCTGAGGGAGGTGAGCAAGATTAAACAGGCAAAAGGTGCACATCAGCCTAAGATCATCTTCTTACGAGCGAACCTCTTATAGGCGCTGGGAAAGAAGCTTCAGAACCCATGGGAATCTGATACTTGCCTTCGCGTCCAGTCGCGGTAACGGTTTGAGAAATTGGACCCACAATGTCATTCAGGCAACGAATCTGCTATGCTTCAAGTTCTTTTACCTAATGTCTGTGTATTTTTATAGTTGTTTTCTTATGTTTTCTTCTAGCCTAAGTGAGAAGAGCATAGGAGAGATCCCCTACCCAGGGTGGTAGTAGACACGGGTCGGTTCGCCCGTTACGGCTGTTGGAAGAGCACGGTTGCAAATCTCGACGCAACAACAGCATACAAAAGTGAAAGTGTTCATCCAGAGAAGCTCTTTGGTCTGTGCTGGGCAATTTGTTCGTATCGACATAATCCGTTACCAAGCAGCAGCACCATCATGGCTATGTCCAAGGGATTCCGCGTGCTGGAGAAATCCAAACCACCCTCACCGCACAGCGTGCTGCTGGAGCATCGAAACAAGCCGGAAACGTTGCTATTTGAGTCGCAAGCCGTTGCTGTGCTGTGTAAGTATATCCCAAGAGTGCGTCTCGAATAACACCGTGTTTAGTCTTTAAGGTTTTAACCTAGTGTGTTATTGTGTTTCACGTGTAAGAATGACGCAGACTGTGTGTCGATGGATGGATGAGTATGTTCTGATTTCTTTTTTCTACCAGACCAAATAGTTTACGGTTGAGCTACCGCGACGAGGTCCATCTCGACAAAAGTTGTATCGAAAGCTTCAGGTCAGGGTTTTTTTTTAGGAAAGAGCCTTATTGTAAGAATCTGTAACGCTTCTACACTCTATTTGATTAAGAAAATGTATGTCTTCTGATTGGTATAATTTTAATAATTTTGATTTCTCTCTATAACAAAATTTCATAGTTCTATTTAAAAGTATCATCACCCTTAAGAACCATATGAAATTCGGGTTTGAGTCAAGAACTGGAGTGTAATTAAAACCCTCATTATGTACAGAACGGACCCATGTATTAGCAATTCAAATGAAGATTTTAAGAATCAAGTTTCAGCTAATGCTCACAGTGTTCCAAGACATCGATGAGAAAATATCGATTTAGTTTAGCGGGAAGCTTCGTCTTCTGATTTATGCGTCCGGAACAAGGGTAGTGATGAATAGAGGATGCAATAATAGCTCTAACAACCATGGTTCACGACTTTACGCTACGCCGGTCTTGTTAAAACTTTTCCCTGACCCTGTCATTCATTTCAATCACCATTTTGCAAAACAAATATAATTTGTACCAGAAGTGGAATTGTGTGGGTTATAAATATCAATTAATTAACTCTCTTAAGCTTGTTTAATTTAGGCAAACTTCTAATCAAAACTTTATTCTACCCGTTTCATCTACAGCGGCACAAGAGACGGAGATCGTTCGTAAACAATACACCAAGGTGCTGGACGCGTATGGTTGCCTGGGCGTGCTGCAGTTGAACGCTGGCGATAGCTCCCTGCTTTACCTGGTCATGGTAACCGGATGTTTCTCAGTGGGCAAAATTCTCGACAGTGAAATCTTCCGCATCACCCAAACGCAGTTCGTCTCGCTGCAATATCAACCGACAAACGAGGACAAGGTGGCAGAAATACGCAAAGTGCTAAACTCGGGCACGTTCTACTTTTCTTTCTCGAACGCCGGAGGCACTGGGCAGGCCACGATTGCCCAGCCGTTCGGGTTCGATGTCACACTTTCGGCACAGCGACGCCGCCGAACGCGTGAAACGGACAATCGCTTCTTCTGGAACCGTATGCTGTTTATCCATCTGTTGCGGTTCGGCGTGGAGTGTAACTTTTGGCTGCTGAGGGCGATGTGCGGCTCGGTCGAGATACGGACGGTATACGCGGGCAGTAAGCAGGCTCGTGCCGCGATCATATCGCGACTGAGCTGCGAACGCGCTGGCACGCGGTTCAACGTGCGCGGCACCAACGACGAAGGGTGTGTGGCAAACTTTGTCGAGACGGAGCAGTGCATCTATCTGGACAATGAGATTACATCGTACGTGCAAACGCGTGGTAGTGTGCCGCTGTTTTGGGAGCAACCGGGCGTACAGGTGGGCTCGCACAAGGTGAAACTATCGCGCGGGTTCGAATCATCCCGGTCTGCCTTCGACCGGCATATGCGCACGATGAAGGCACGGTACGGACAGCAGGCAATAGTAAATCTGCTCGGCACCAGTCTCATCGGCAGCAAGGAGGGCGAAGCGATGCTTAGCAACGAGTTCCAGCGACATCATCGCGAGTCGGAACACTCGGACGTGCCGCACTTGGTGTTCGACTATCATCAGGAGTGTCGGGGCGGAAACACGGTCGCATTGTCCAAGCTGCGTCAGAAGATCGATGCAACTTGTGCTGACTTTGGGATGTTCTACGCGATCGGCGATGCGGTGTACCGGGAGCAACGGGGCGCTATTCGCACCAACTGTTTGGACTGTCTCGATCGAACGAACTGCGTGCAGACGTACATTGGGCTGGAGATGCTAAACGAACAGATCGCATTGATGGCTGCACTGGCGGATAAGAAGCAGCAGATGAGCTCCCGTTTCGAGGAAGTGTTTCGCCAGATGTGGATCAACAATGGTAACGAGGTGAGCAAGATCTACGCCGGCACCGGCGCCATCCAGGGCGGTTCAAAGCTGATGGATGGAGCACGTTCGGCTGCGCGCACTATTCAGAACAATCTGCTAGACAACTCGAAGCAGGAAGCGATCGATGTGCTACTGGTCGGTTCAACGCTTAGCTCGGAGCTTGCTGATCGGGCAAGGATACTGCTACCATCCAATATGCTGCATGGTGAGCATTGAGGGGGTGTACGAATTACCCAACACCAATTTACTGAGTATGTTTTTTTTTATCCAACAGCTCCTACACCAGTCCTTAGAGAAATGTGCAAACGATACGAGGAGTATGTAAATCCGCTGGCGTTCCGAGTGGCCTGTGGTACGTACAACGTGAATGGCGGGAAACACTTCCGTAGCGTGGCGTACAAGGACGTATCGTTGGCGGATTGGTTGCTGGATTGTCATCGTTTGGCACGATCACGTTGTAAGTGTAGAGAATGGTCATAATTTGGACTCCAGTTCCTTCGATTGTTGTTGGCCATACCTTTTTATACGTTTACGGCCGTTACGCTAATTTTGTACTTTGTGCTTGTAGCGCTGGTTGATTTCAGCCAGGTGGATGATAGCAATGAACCTCCGGTGGACATATTTGCGATTGGATTTCAGGAAATTGTTGACTTGAACGCATCCAATATTGTCGCAGCAAGGTGAGTAATCTCTGACCATAGTCTGTAAGTTGAAAGTCTAATAAATTGTTTTCATTTTCCTTTTCCTTTTTTTAATTCTACTAACTAGTTCGGACAATGCAAAAGCGTGGGCGGAAGAGTTGCAGAAGGTGGTCAGTCGGGACCATGAATACGTGCTGCTCACTTACCAGCAGCTGGTTGGCGTTTGTCTCTACATTTACATACGGCCCCAACATGCCCAATACATCCGGGACGTAGCAATCGATTGCGTCAAGACGGGATTGGGTGGTGCGACAGGCAACAAGGGTGCGGCCGCGATCCGCTTCGTCCTGCACGGTACTTCCATCTGCTTTGTGTGTGCACACTTTGCCGCCGGCCAGTCGCAGGTGGTCGAACGAAACGCTGATTATGCGGAAATTACGCGTAAGATTGCGTTCCCGATGGGCCGCTCGCTCAAGTCGCACGATTACATCTTCTGGTGCGGCGATTTCAACTACCGCATCGACATGGACAAGGACGAGCTGCGGGACGCGTTGAAGCAGTCACCGCACGATCTGACCGCGGTGCTTCAGTACGATCAGCTGCGCATCCAGCAGAACGCGGGTAGCGTGTTTAACGAATTTCTAGAGGGTGAAATTACCTTCCCGCCGACGTACAAGTACGATCTGTTCAGCGACGATTACGACACGAGCGAAAAGTTTCGCGCCCCGGCCTGGACGGATCGTGTACTATGGCGGCGGCGCAAGCAGAGCCCGGATGCGGACCGGCACCCAGGGTGGAATCCGGGCCGGCTTGTTCACTATGGTCGGGCGGAGCTGAAGCAAAGCGATCACCGGCCGGTCATTGCCATGATCGACATCGAGGTGCACTATATTGATCAACAGCGCCGGTCCACCGTGTTCGGTGATGTGATACGCGATCTGGGTCCACTGGACGGTACGATTCTGATACAGGCGTCCAATCCCTCATCGGGTACGACGGCCGACTCTGGGGATGAGGATGAGGGTAGCATCTACGATGAGAATCTGATGGCGGCGCTGATACAGGAGTTGACACAGATTGGCGAGGTAACGCTGGTGCGCTTTGTTGGTGATACAATGTGGGTAACATTCCGGGATGGTCAGTCAGCGCTGACCGCGGCCCAGAAACGCTCGGTGGTGGTTTGCGGTGTGCAGCTCTCGATCAAGCTCAAGACAGAGAATTGGGTCGAGCAAGTGGAAAAGGAGATACTGCTCTGCACACCGAACACGGTCAGCTTTTGTGACGGCAGCCAAACCGGTGGCGATTACAACAGTCTCGGCATACCGGAGATCCCATCGCGCCCGAAAAGCCCACCCTCGGTACCGCAATCAGCCCGTCCGGGGCCGCCCAGTCGCCCACCATTACCAAAGTCCCCGCAAGCATCACCAAAGCATAAGCCACAGCACCACCACCAGCATCACCCAAGGGCGGGCGTTATTAGCTTGGGCCCGGAGGTATTGATGGCCTCGAAGCTCCACCAACAGAAAGTCCCACCGGCCATGCCCTGTCCACCACAGCGACCTACGCCACCGGTAGAGGAGTATGCCAGCTCATCACCGGTGCCAGGTTCACCGTCGCACGGTTCGGGACAGCAGCTGCCGTCGAACTCCAACCTACCGCCGGTGGACACTGGTGCAATATACGAAGAAATCAATGACGACATTGTAAGTACATAGCAAGCAAGATATCAAACAGTATGTTGATCTTCTGTTTCATTACTACAGCCTGTTCCGGAACAACCTCGAGGACCACCGCCACCACCCCCAAGGAGCGATGTGTACGACCTGGACGTGGTGAGCAACAGTAGCAGCAGCAAGTCGGCGCCGACCAAATCATCGCCCCCGGGTACATCCGGGAGCTCAGGAGCTGGATCTCCTCTATCAACGGCCGGTGGCGTAGCTAACAGTGTACCATCGGGACCACCCAAGGGGGCACCACCGCCACTTCCGATGCGACGTGGCGCACCCCCTCCTATACCAAATCGAAGCGGTGGCCCACCGCCGCTACCGGCACGTCCAAACAATCCCTAAGTACAGTTTGCGGAAACAGCTTCCCACTCCTCCCTACCGCCTAAGCATCATCCGTGTGACCGGTGTCACGTCAAAATACGCCTCAGTATCTCATCCACTTATTACTAAGCAGCAGAAATAGGACCTGTTTGCAATGCATCTTATAGTATGGATAGCTTACCTCTCCACTACACTCCTGACATGTTTGGCTTGCAAGTGTGGGTGAATAGGTTGAAGCAGGGTAGTTGCAATCATGGCTCTTCAAGGCCACCAACGAGAAGAAAATAGCAAAATATGAATTGTATTTAGCATGCTGTAATTGCTACGAGTGTGAAATTGTGTTGAACTACTACTGTACTACTGTTACTACTACCAAAACTAATATAGCGATTATGGCTACTACATTTATACGCGATCCATCACCATCACGTACTGCACCATGGATCGTCCGATAGAAAACGGATGCTTTTCGAGCGTGTGACATTCCAAAACAAAACAAAAAATTCGATAGAACAATAGATTAACACATACTCTCCCAGATCATGTATAATGTATTGGACCGTTTTACGATACTCCTCGTTAAATACTAATGTTACTGTACTATAATTTCCAGCCGGTTCATTACTTTAGGTGTTTCCAGGGAAAGGCAAAGATTATAATTATTTTATTATCATTATTATTATTATTATTATCGTTATCATTGCTAATATTATTATACACATTATTCGTAATAATAATAATATTATTATTCTAGTTGTTAAAAGTAACGTGGTCGTTTGGGCAAGCAAAATGTGCGTGAGATAATATCGAATTTGTTATCGAATTGGGTGGGATGAATAATTTAATCGAAACTATAGGCCGGTGAAAACTATACACAATATAAACGAACGCGGAGCAACCCGCTTTTTGAAGTTGAAATAAACGAACGCATTAGCTGAAGCAATAGTAGAGCAATTGGAAACAAATGACAACGCTTATTAAGTATATGGTAGCGGGGGTATATGGCCAGATTATAGTATCAATTAGAAGCAGCAACAAAATCGGCATGTCTGCCGCTATGTTTTGCTTTACGTCATCGTGTTAGCCGGTATCTACTCGTTCAAGCTAAACCAACGTAGCCAGAAGGATCAAACGGTGGCCGAGAGTTGCCGACGACTATTCAAATGCATTTTGCATTCACACGCTTCACGCAGTCCGCATCCGATCCGCGGGAAGGCTGGGCGTTAAACCCCTTAATATAAAGTAAAACAATTATTACAGCATTATTAGCGCAAGTGTGTTGCAGTTTCATTACCAATAGTGTACGTAGGTGTCAGCAGTATATCAGCATCAGCAAGAGTGAAGATGAACATGAAGAAATGAAATCAGAACTGAAACGGGGTGTGTATGTGTGTGCCTCGAGTGCATTATCCAATCGCAATAATCTTGTGCATGGCGTGTGTGCATGGTTGCACGTGGCGTATGAATGTAATGATGCGTTTGCGAACATATTTATCTGATTGAAAGTGTTTCGAATGGTGTCGTCTGTATGTGTATGGTTGTGGGAAGCGCAAGCAAAACAAGGCAGAAACCCAACCCATGTTATACAAAATTATGAATGAATAAACAAAATAGTAAAACCATTGAAATCAGGTTTGGTCGTTTAAATGTAGATGGAAGAGTAATTGTCAATTTTTTGTTTCCTACCGATTAGATTATTTTCGATAACTTTCAAATCACAATCTAATGACAAGAATGTGTAACCGCTTTTGGGGGAATTTGAATTCAAAAACATGTCTGCCAGCTGTTCCAGCTCTTTTGTGCTGACAGCGTTCGATCAGCGTAGATTGCGCCAAATGTCAAGCGGGTGCAGATGGAAATTCGAAGACCGATACATTTGTTTACATTCCTTTTAGTCCATCCGTTCCGTGTGTACGCCGGTCGTGCTTATCGTCCCTATAAAAACATGACGAAAATTTTGAAGGAATGTGTAATAAAGCCGCTTTCGCCCGAATATCTACCGGTACGCATTAACACCGAGCAAACGATGGTGGGCCGAAGTCCGGAAACACGAATACAGGATGAGCTCTGTTCGCGGAAGCAAGGTAGAAGCGGGTAGAAACAGGGCACAGTGCTTGCCAGGTATGCCGTTTAACAAGCCATCTCTTCTATTATTACAGTGTGCTTGAAGGCGAATCTAAAGGATGGATACGTGCTGGTAAAGTCGCTTGGTTTGAATTCTTCCGTACTGAATGGAAAGGAGCTGAAGCGGAACATCGGCTATGAGGCGGTACACGGAGACGTACTAGAACTGGTGCCCGGCATGTACAAGTACGTGTTTGAATTTATTTACGAATCGGACACCAGTCCAGAAGAAAACCATCCCCGCACAAGCAAACAAGGCAGCGGCAAATCCGGGGATACGCCCGGTACGAGCAGGAATACTACCAACATCAGCAACGGAAAGCGATCGCGAGAAGAAAACTCCCCGACTGAAGCGAAAGAGCAGAAGGCGGAAAAGATATCAAAACGGTCCAAAGCAGCAGACGCTCCGGTTCCGGAAAAACGCGAATCCAGCCGGAAATCCTCACTTGCACCCACCACCGAAGGGAAGTGGGAATCATCGCCAGATAAGCTGCTGCACATCTTCACCAGTGTAGGCGTGATGGCGTCGGAAAAAGTGGCCGCCTACGATATGGACGGGACGCTGATCAAAACCAAATCGGGCAACGTGTTTCCTAAATCAATCGACGACTGGCAGATTGCGTTTGCGGAGGTACCGGCCAAGCTTAAGTCGCTGCACCGCAACGGCTACAAGCTGGTCATCTTCACTAACCAGGCCGGCATTGGGAAGGGTAAGGTGCGCATTGAGGACTTTCGGCAGAAGATCGAATCGCTGGTACGCAAGCTGGGCGTCCCTATGCAGGTATTCATATCGACCGGTTCGGGAAATTATCGTAAGCCACGGACGGGCATGTGGCAAACGCTTTGCGACCGACAGCAGAAGGATGATGGTGTGCTGATCGATCGAGCCCGGAGCTTTTACGTCGGTGATGCAGCCGGTCGGCCAGAGCTGAAGAAGCCCGTCAAGCGGAAGAAGGACCACTCGTTGGCCGATCGACTGCTGGCGCTGAACGTTGGCATTCGCTTTCTCACGCCCGAGGAACACTTCCAGAACTTGCCCGAGATGCCGTGGACAAAGCCAGAGTTCGATCCGCGAGAGGTTTGCAGATTGGCGGTGAATGAATCACTTCTTTCACCGGCCGGGGCGTTGCTAACCGGTCCGGGGCA
Source organism: Anopheles christyi (assembly GCA_000349165.1). Taxonomy (NCBI): domain Eukaryota; kingdom Metazoa; phylum Arthropoda; class Insecta; order Diptera; family Culicidae; genus Anopheles; species Anopheles christyi. The sequence continues at coordinate 18,476 of KB696202.1, read as the reverse complement.
GGAGGTGATCGTAATGGTAGGATTTCCGGGCTCCGGCAAAAGTCACTTCGTACGGCAGTATCTGGCACCGAAGGGTTACGATATTGTGAACCGGGATACGCTCGGTTCATGGCAAAAGTGTGTGGTGCAGATGGAGCTGGCGCTGAGGCAGGGCAAAAGTGTCGCGGTCGACAATCTAAGTCCTGATGTGGAAAGTCGCAAACGGTACGTGCTGCTAGCGAATCGTGCCAAGATTTCGGTGCGCTGCTTCCTGATGGATGTCGGTTACAAACACGCACGACACAATAATGAGTTCCGGGAGATGACGGACCGGTCACACTCCGCCATTTCCGAAATGGTTTTTAATTCGTACAAGTAAGTGACTTGGAGTAAATGTGTTTGTTTCACTTTATTTATCATTTCTTTCGTTCTCTCTTCTCTTAGGTCCAAATTTCAGGAGCCGACCGTTGCGGAAGGTTTCGCGGAAATCGTTAAGGTAAAGTTTGTGCCGAAGTTCGCTTCAAAAAGCCATGAGGATCTGTACCGAATGTTTTTGTTGGAAAAGTAGAAAGCATCTCGCGGTTGTATCTTTTGATATCGGTTTACGTTTGTACCTTTTTATTATTACAACATCATACGCTACAAAAAATAGTGGCAGGTGGCTTTAGATTAGAAGGTGAATTGCAATGTATTTAAATAAATGTAAACCATAACCGGTAAGTTCATGTTGAACAATTAAAAAAAGGTTTAATGTAACAATTTATCAGAAGCTTACTGGATGTGGTTTACTCCTCACATTTTACTTGCTATCTTCACCAAAATGATTGCTTTGGCCTCTGCTCAGTATAATAAGAAAGAACAAAGCTTAAAGGAACTCTCTTCAACTCTATTTGCTCCATTCTCAGGTAGGTAGGATATTCACAAGGATATCTAAGCATATTCCTCAAATCCTCAACTTCCAGAAGGGTTGTGGCGTTGGTTAGTATATCTCCTGTCCTCTGGTTTCATACATAGTGATGTGCTCCAAGGAAAAAAGTTTGACTTCTTGCGAATGGTGGAAGCGTACATTCACCGAATGTTTCAAATATACAGCGTAGAGAAGACGTACTTAACCGATTCCGCCTCTTTTAGGGCAGAAGCAAAGGAGATAGAACGCTGCTTGTTTTGTATGTGAAAGCAGCATGAACTGCTAGGTGCGTACATCCGTTATGTTTCCCAAGAGGTAATAACGATTATTAACGTTAATAACACAATAAGAAGTAGAATAATATGACACATACAAATCTAGATCGATAAGCTAGCATTAAGAAACTTGCTTATAATCTTCGACTACTTATCATCAACGCGTATCAATAAGTGATAAGATACGATGAGTGAGAGTAAACGATATAAAAAAAGAAATTCAATGGAACTTAGCCACAGAAGTGCTGATTGAACGATTTGAATAGGAAGTGAAAAAGTGTAAGTGTAAAAATATAGCTCAAATTCAAATTAAGTTAAGTTAAGTTGTTCTCCTCATACTCAATCCAGCTTCATTTCGCTAGAAGAAAACTTCATTTTCGACAACGACGAGTTTTTTTTAACTAAAACTTATTTCCATCGGATACTGTAATTTACACCTTTGATGTCCACCTACTTAACCATAGTGCAACGATCAGCTGCGATAATGTTCGAGCGAACGTTTACTACCACTGGGCAACCATTCTCAAGCTGTCATTGTAAATATTTGTAAACAACCAATTAGCCCGGCAGATCCCAGGAAGCTGGACTCCCTTACCGAACCGTGGCATAACCGTGGTAAAAGTGAAGAAGAAGAAGAAACCCGGCAGATCGCTGTGCTAAATGTGTAAAGTATTGGCTATTAATACCTTCAACGTTAATCTTCTGCAGGATCGGTTCACTACATTATAAACAACGAAAAAGTATGATGCACGAATGTTTGCCGCGAAAGCAGAAATGAAAATATTAGCTGAGAAAAATCCAAATTCATGTGAGTCGCCGTTTTATTTATACTTCACATGTTTTAAGTCACCTTTGTATTTCCTAATTTTAGAAACAAAATGAATAAAGAAGCCCCTTCCAACGCAGATCGTGCGCCTGGGAATGCAGATGTGGTAGAAACAGGCAATGAACTGTTAGATAATGTAAGTAGCGGAAAGGGAAGATCCACCCTTCACGGTCTTTCCTATCAACTACTGCTCGGATTGGTGGTGCTGTTGCGAGCGTTCCGGATGTATCAGCTAAATAGAAGTTTTAACTTCTTGATCGCCATGGAGGATCCCGCCGGGAAAGATTTCGATGACATCATGTACCACTACAAATCGGGTCAGGCATCATCCGGCACCGTCAGCATACAGGCAAAGCATAAGCGCAATGATCAGGACGGTCAAAAGGACGAGCAAGATAAGAGGTCCGTTCTTACGGAAGATGAGCTACACGCTCGATGGAACAGCAAGCAATCGTCGTTTTCGATTGAGAAATACTTCCTCTCGTTTCTAGAGGTGGAGCAGCACCTGCATACCGATACCCGTACGTATGTTTTATGCACCAATCGCGTGTTAGATAAGAGCTTAGAAGGTCAATTTAGCGTTCGTCAGCAACAGCAAGGCGAAGATGTTTTACAGTTCTGCTATGATATTGGTGCAACCTGCTACCAGATTAATCCTCAGCATACTAATAAGCGATTAGAGAAGCGACTGGCAAACTGCTCACTAGAAAAGCTTGGAAAGTTGCTGGCAACCGAAGTGTTTAAGGGGAAGAAGATTGTATTCAAAGATTCACTGTGTTACACCCATGCTAAGTTGCTAAGTGATTGTCTGGAGCCTTTGCAAGCGAGTAATTCCAATGCTTCGAGATTCAAATTTAAGGAAGTTTTTTTAAATGCGCCTGCATCGACCACAATGGGAATACTTCAAATTGAGTTTGCAAACGAGTACAAAAAATTAGTGAATGATAAAAAAACAGAAATAACGGACATGGTGAAAAAAGTTGTTATAGAGATCGATCGAAGTTCTTTTTCAGCGGCACTTTCTAAGGAAGCAAGTACAGAAGAGAATATTTCAAAGTTTTACAAATCATTCGTACTCGTTTGTCAAACACTTAACGAAGACAAACTGTACAGCCGAGCGGTAGGTCTGCTACCGAAATGGTCCGGTGCTGAAGTGGTTTTAGAGAAGCTGCATAGGTTAGTGTTCAATGCAATGAAGAGCGTGAAACCCGTTCCGATTGACCTAAAATTTCTACAACAAAAGTTCATAGAAGTTGATCCCAATGTGGATTTTACGCTTTTGAAGAGCAGATCAAAAGAATATTGTGGCTCGTTGGAACAGAATCACCCTTTGGTTCTAATAGATCCGGATCGTTTAAGACGTTCTGGGCTAAATGCATTCATTACAAGCGATGCTGCTGGAGCAATTTATGAGTTTAACTGCTCAGTTGATATGAACGTGAGCTGTCTCCTTGTAGCTCAGACTCTAGCATTACATCAGTATGAGGCACTGTTCCTTGACAGTGCTATGTACCACGAGAAAAATGAAATGTTGAATATCCTGAACGATCTATTGTCCTACCTGCGAGATGTTGATCATCCAACTATCAGGATGATAACAATTCTAGGGAAACTTGAACATAAAGAAGTATGTGAGGTCAAGAAACTATGTGAAAGTTACGATCAGAAAGTGGTGATTGTAGAGCACACATCAACAAATATAGAAATGGATAGGCTTTTTGTGCATGATCTCACTGCCGGAGCAAAAGAAAAACTGTTCCAACAACATGCAAATCAGATCATCTTTGGAACAGTCACGCCGCTCAGCAGCATCATAAACGCAGAAGATGATTTGAGCTTTTTATTGAACGTGTTAGAGCTTTTTGGTCAGCCTGAGCACATGGCTAGGCACGATTCAATCGAGAACAATTATGATCGGATAAAGCCCTGGTACATTAATCGCCAATTTATATCATTAGATACTCCACAAGAGAAGGAAAACGTCACACGAAACGATAATGTAACGTCTCAAAGTTGGCCTTATGGTTATCAAAACAAAGTACCATTTGCAGCCATGGCTGAACATGTTCTTCATAATGATTCGGACACGATGTCAGATATAAGGAAGGCTCTTACACTGAACGACGAAACACACGATCCTCCTGGTTTGCAGGATGACGAGAATAAAGGCAAAGTGCAAATCTTCTTGAACGAAGCTGGAGCGGGCAAGACGACCTACTTCACCTGGCTAGCCTGGCGCTTGTCAACGTACGATCGGTCGCTGTATGTTATCAAGCTGATTGCATTGGAATATTCGACCGATTTCGAACGGTTGGAAGAAAGCGGTATAGACCATTGGAACGACACACAGTTTGTGAGGTTGCTGTATCGTTTCATTCATCTGACGCTGTTTGTGCCGAGTGTCTGTAGACGTACGATCGAAGAGACCGATATCCATCGTACTGAGGCTGATCGATGTGGGGAACTGTTGAGCCTATCCAACGGAAAAATAATACTCGACGAGACAAGGACTAAAGAGCTGACAACGAAGCAACTGATCGAGCTGCGCCTATTTCGAGAAAAGTTTAACCGTCAGCAACTTGTACTGATCCTTGATGGGTTCGACGAGATCACACCTTACTTCAAGGATGTGGTGATGAAGTGTTTCGCTCGGTTTGCCAACTTCGAGGGAATACGTCGAGTGTATCTGTCTAGCCGGCCGCAAGATTTAAAAGAGGATTTAAAAAAAGCATTTAACAATTGTAAAATGAATCGTTTGAAAATATTGTCCCGGCATGATGTAGCACGTCTCCTTCACCTGTGTCTTGCAGTAATCATAGACGATTACGGGCTCTGTGACGAGGAACGACGAGTAAATTTCGTAACAGTGCTTTATGTATTAATAACAGATGTTTTGAAAGATTCTGTAACCGTCCCACTTATGCTAGACATGGTGCTCGTTACTTTACTGTCCGCGATACGCGAACACGTAGATTTTAAGACTGGCACAATATCAAATGACATTTTAAGTAGCACCGAATTGGACATGCTGCAGCTGGTTAGACAATTTATTGACAAAAAGTTGGAAATTTTAAACATTGACAAGTCCGGTACGACCAATTCATCGGCCAAAACACCAGTAGCAAGGAAAAGGCAAGAGCAAGAGAACAAACGCATAAAGGAACGACTTAAACTGATGGCCATGTACGCTTTGTTCGATAGTAACGATAGGGCTAAACTACTTTCCAGCAAGGATAAAGCGCTTGCTATTGACATTCTGGAGGAAGTGATGGAAGGCGAAGATCAAACGGGAATCATTGTAGGAGTACAAGATGGTGTACCGCAGTTTGCGCATCGAATGTTTGCAGAATATTTTGTCGCCTGCTGGCTGTACCAAAACGTGGCACGGTTCAAAGTGGAAAGTGTTTTCCAATCTCGAACAATCTGGACGGATACGATGGCGAAAGTGCGCGAGTTTTTCAATCGCATGATACTGCAGGAAAGTGAAGGATGTAATTTACATCGAGCTGTGCTTGACAAGTCTTTTGAACTGACTAGAGGAATCGTAATGAGAGATCTGTCCTCTGTGACGGTGAAGGACAAGGTTGGCCGTTTGCCATTACAAATAGATCCGAGTAATGTGATAGTTTACGAGGATTGGTTATTAGAAAGAATTCCATGTGAAATCATCAATCATAGAGACGACCTGCTCCGTTGGAATGCGTTAGATTATGCATTTGTTTTTAACAATAATATTGCAATAGACGCTCTAGTGAAATGTGGAGTGCAGCTTAGTGTGGAGATTTTATTGCAACAGCTGTACTCTAATGATACGGACACGTTGTTTGTGCAGGGAAGCGTATACGCCTGGAACTTGCAGCGTTGTGGAAAATTGGATATTGCAAATGAAATACTTGCCAGTGTGGTAGATCACCTACTCAACGAAAGAAAGCTTGATATTTACAAGCCGCGTGCAAAATTAAACTCTTTGACGATTTTAGAATTTTGTGCAACCTATAACGATGATCTTGCGGTTCATCGATTTGTCAGACAGGTTGGCGAACCTCTGATGCAGAATCTAGCCGCTGGTCTGGGCGATCATTTATTCCAGATAGCATTTGAGAAAAAAGCCCACAAAGTTACTAAATATCTCATTGCACAGTGCAATCTTCCTTTGCCATGGATAAATGATATTCGTGGCTTAATCAATGCAGTGAAATGCACAATTGAAGAAAATAATGTACAGCTGTTTAAAATTCTCTTCCAGCAGTTGTGTCGGCAACGGGAAGTTAGATGCAGGAGTGAAAGCGACATCGTCGATGATATTGACGAGAAGGTATACGAACCATTAGAAATAGAAATTGGACTTCAAAATGAATGCTGTGTGCATCATCCCGGTAACGTCCAACTACCATTACCGGAATATACTTTTGCGGACGATACCGTAGAAGAGTACATGGTGGAATTTCTGGTGACTACAGCAGTGCATACAGGAAACGTATCGATCGTCAGTTACATACTTCAGAAGATGAAAACGATAGTTACCAACAGACTGATCGTAACGGTTATGCGATTATTGCCCAAGACACAACCATTGTGTCATAAACATTCTATACCAGCGTTCAAGCATTTACTTAACAAGACAATCGATCTACGTAGTGTTGATGAGATGGGTAGAAATTTGTTCCACATGATCGCTCAAAATGGCTGCTTCTACATGTTACCCTGTCTGATCGCTAAGGGGTTTCATCCAAACGAGATTAACCCAAAGAACAACTGGAATGGTTTTCAGTATCTTGTGTCCTCATTGGATGTATTCGGTTTACGTGTGACAAAAGCATTTCGTTGGCTGCAACCATATTTCGTTGATGTTTTGCTAGACTGGAAGGCTGAGGGTGAGAATGCGTTTAATTTCGCAATTACTAGGTCGCAGAGATTCGTAGCACAGACACTATTTCAAACACATTACCACTCTTCTTCGGATTCGGAAAGACGGGATGCACTTTATGATTTAATCGCAGGAATGTTATCAATACACGACACAGGAATAGTGTTGAACTTTTTAATATTCTCATGGTTTAATAGTGGTAACTATGGAATGATGATTGATGAGACGTGGTTTAAAGTATATGATGATTTTATACAATGCATACCGGTTGTTTGAACTCGACCATCATTGTTAAGAGGTGAAATTTGCTTTTACTTTACAACACAAACTAAACGGTAAAGTGAAATCATAGCTAGTAATAGTTAGTAGTAGCTTTATGTTAGCAGTTGCGCTTTATGCAAATATATGTTATTTTACTGTATGGTTATCCTTTTTAATGTATACAATTCCATTCAATTGCAAATATATTCCGGTTCAAGAATCGACTGTGAACAAAGATGGACACTACTCTTCTGTTTAACTACTTGTTTTTGCGCACCTATCCATGGCTGGGATGGCTCAGTCATATCTCATGGCTTTCGATAGCTATCCTGGGGTCTGTAAAGGCGAGGTGAGTTTGACTTCCTTCCTCTGCACCAAGTTATTAAAGGTGGTTTAAATAACGTAACGAAACGCTTAAAGTTGTCTCGGACCGCTCTCGGCTGTCTTGATGAATGTGTAAACACATCTTCAGCAGAACGCTTCTCGCTGGCTGTCGATTCTCTCTCCCTCATTTAATATTACACTGCTTCTCCACATAGCGCAAATTATTTTAGTGCATGTTATTCAAGAAAATGTATCTAAATTAATCATTCTCAAGAAACCATATTTCATTTTCCCTCTTTGCATGTGAAGCTAGGAAAGATACATAATATTAATACTCTTTATAATAAATAATAAATTTATTGCAATGAGTGTCAAGGAAGAAGCATAAAAAAGGAACCATTTATAGTCTATTAGAAAATAGCTTTATTTTAATATTCAATTCATCAAAAACTTTATTGCTGGCAGTTTCATACCTTCTCGGCTCAATTCTTCAATGTGTAAAGGCTGCTTAAAATGCGATGTGCCATTTGCTCCGGCTCTCTCGCTCTCGTCTTATGTCTCTCGGCCTCTCTCTCTCTCTCGTGAATAAGACGTACCGTTTGTGTGTGCTTTCATTTTATTTTGAATTTCAGTACCGACCGGACGCGCTCCGTAGAGCAAGTGCAACAAAGTGCGAAGAAAATACCGGGATACCGCAACTATACAAACAATTCAAATCAATCGATTAACAATCACTGACAAGCTGTTACCATTAACTACCCTTTTACAAGTCCTCCGTTAGATGTGGTGAGTTTTGTGTTTCAAAAAGGAATTCGAAACATAATTGAATGATCTATTATTCCAAAATTGTGATGCCGTGACGCGCACGTGAGTTTGATTTGAGCAACAAAATAATGAATGCCAACAGTGTGTGCGGCATGGATTCGTTCGTTGTGGAAAGGATCAGCTGATGAACTCAAACTCGCTTCGGTGCAGAACCACCCCTCCTCACCTATGTGTATGTGTTTGTTGGCATTATTTGTGTACAATAGTTCTGCAGGAGCTGCTAGCAAAGTGCAATGTTGTTCAGATGAATAGTCTGAAAACAAGTGTTCAAACATGATTGATAAAAGTGTATGTGAGAAAACGCAATGCACAAACACAATCAGCTGTATTAATATAGTATTGTTTCCTTTGATTCTTGGTTCTCCAAAATCACTTCCTGAAGTAAGAGAGATGTAAACATAAAACCAACCAAAAATATACACATTTTGCAACACTGCTCATCTGCATTGGCCCCAAAACCGGCTTTTAAGATGCTGCGAGTGAGTGTGGTTGTGAGCCGAACGAAAACTTTGCGAATAGTTTGCGAATCCGTGAATGGAAGCGCGAGTGGAAGGTAAACGAGTTTCATGGCAAACCTTACTTGACCGGGCAGCACGAAGCTCTGAACGTTCGAAAGCATTTCATTGTTTCTTCCTAAAACAGTTTCAATATCCACCCCAAATAGGATGGACGGTTGCGTTTTGAGCAGTTCAGTTTAGTGTAATAACACATCAGTTTAGTGTAATATATTATTTTGTCATGTTTTTTTTTTTCTTAAACCGTCACACCTACCCCTACCTAATTTGTTTGATCTACTTAGCTGCAGATGCCCGGGGTTGTCCGTCTCTGTGTTGAGCTGTGTGCCCAACAGGTGCTAATCAAACGGCTAGCCTAACCCCGCGTGTTTTGCGCTATGTAACGCTTCGTAACGCACGCTTGTAACGGAACGAGTGCATGATCGCGGACCCACCATTAGGAAAAAAAAAAACAGTGGTGGGAGGCAATTATAGTTTGTGTGTGTAAGAGAGGACGAGAGTAAAATAGAGGGAGAGAGAGAGAGATTGAGAAAGAGAGGGGATTGGCTGTAGGGCTTCAGTGACAGCCGCGTAACAGCAACAGACGCAGAAGTAATCGACGTACGGTGAGCATTAGACGCTGTTAAGAGGAGTGTTGTGTACAGGAATCTGGTGTATTGTGTGGTGGTCCGAATGGTCCAAGCGGCATATCGCACAAAAAAGGTGAATAATCCAAAGCCAAAGATCTGCACGATCGGTTAAATTGTTGGTGTGATGTGTGCATTCGTACGTATGTGTAAAAAAGTGTGAAAAGCGAATGAAAATACAAAAAAGCTTGCACGGAAGGATGTTGTGAAGAGCAGTGTGCAGCAGTGTGGAGGGAAAGTGGAGGAGGCAAAAAGTGAAGAAAAAAAAGCAATAGCAATAGTAGCAAACCAGTGAGCCACATGCGTGTTGGTGGGGCACAAGATAGTTGCAGCAAAGTGAAAGCAAGTGATGGCAAAGGCAAAGTGTTAGATTGCACGTACGGAAAGGGCCGCCAACGGGGTAAAGCGAAGAAAGGAGAACAACGAAACATATAGAGAGCGGCAACAGAGAAAACAGAGCAAAATAGGAAAGGAAACAAGCGTGCATTATATCAAAAGAGAGAGAGAGAGAGAAAAACAGAGAACAAAACATTGTACAGGTAAGTGAACAAGAAAGAAATGTGTTTGAAAATATCCAGCAAATAATGTATTATACATAATAAAAATCGGTTCGGATTGATCCGTTTGTTGACAGTGGTAACAAGGCGGACAAACAAGTAGCAAATGTAATACAATACCTTTACACAAACACATACGCACACTACACTAGCAAGCGCAAACCGAACATGTAATGATTTTGTTATTAAATTCCACAGTGTGATACACAAAAGGTGCAACTAATTAGTTTTCTTTATTTTGGAATTAGGTTAATTAATTACATTTATTTGTAGTATTTGTAAATAAGGAAAATAATGTTTCCTATTCACAAGATGCATTCAATTGTAAACTAAGTTAGATATTAAATTATAGCAAGAACGAACAAATCACAAATGCTTCTTAAAAGCTCCTACAAAAAGACGATAGCGTTGCGCGCTTGGTTTCGCTAGTGCTAGACTGCTCGAGGCGGTGCTAGAAGCCCACCAACTGGAGGGGTTATGCTGGAAAAACTGCAAACCCCGCCGCCGTGTTCGTCCGCGGGGGCTTAGCTTCAGTATTACAGCAGTGCAACTTCCTTGGTGCCGTGCGGGCGACTCGACTTCCAATGTAGTTGTATAAGCTTTTATGCTGTCCTCCCACCTCTGCCCTTCCCTGTTTCTAATAAACCACTGGGACGAGCAGCATGCTGCAGCAAAGCATAACTTGTTTTGCTCGGTTAGGTTGTTTGTTTTTCTCTATCTTTGCTTCTCTGTGTTACTGTTTCTTGTTCGCTGTGGTCAGAAGCCTGCCAAAGCACCACGCACGCACTGGAAAAGGAAACTGTGGCTGGCGGGGAACGAGTTTATGTTGTTTAACTGCAAAACTGACTGCGAAAAGGTACAGCCCCAGTGGAATGGCATCAGTACGAAAGCTCTACCCCGCTTGTTTTGCAAAGTTAATATACAATATACAATATACAATATACAATCTCATCGCTCAAACGGCCAACTATTCTGACACACACTGTATTAATCAGATGAAATTGCCATGCTTAGCCAAGTTGATTCGTAATGATCAGTGTATTTAAACAGTAGGGATTCCCATACAACACACACACACACGCGCATAGACACTTAGTGACGAACCTTTGACCTGCATGACGTACGACCATCGATGCCGGCCATAATGACACATCCACTTGCGCAGTAAAAACGAACTGCTTAATTATTGTTTATGACTGGACGCGTCTTGCTTCCGTCAAGCAGAGAACATTCTGCTGAAATCATTGAGTGATCTTCAAACGATTAACTTTGTTCCGGGCTTCGGGAAAGTTTAAAAACGATGGGAAGAAAAAATATAACGATCGATTGAATCTGAATCTCCCACCCCTCGAACCCGGACCTGGACAATTTGATGTGATTGTGTTGGATTTCGCGCGACCCCGTTTAAATTGCCTCTGCTCACAATAGCGACAGCACATGATCGGTATGTTAGAAAATTAATATTCACAGAAGAAGTTGCAGTGATTTGAGAAACAGTTTTTGAACGTTTTGGTTTGATGCTCGTTAAAACTTTGATGCGCCGGCAAGGGACAGTTTAGGCGATTGGCAGTGTGATTGGGTTGAAAGTACGAGATTACATCATCTTTGTGGATGATGAATCTCTGTTCGCGGGATGGGAATGTGCAAGCATCACTACCACAACAACCAACACCAACAATCGAGACAGTGGTTGCGTGGTGGTAGTTGAAAAATTATGTTAGACGAATGGCGAAAATTTGTCGCCACAAACTGAATGATCGTCATCGTTAATCATTGAACATGGGGTTTCGCCAAACGAAACTTCTCGCAGTTCTCGCGTTGAGCAAATAAAACCAATATAACAGGGTGTTAGACACGAATATGGCGGGTTCTGTTTGCTGTAGCAATTTGTGGTGCTTCTTATTCCGTCGGTACTGAGGTTTGAGAATTGAAGAGCTTGTTTAGGGATATCGTTATGCATACTACAGAAACGAGGTGTTTCGGATACATTATTTAAAATATCTTTAGCTAGCTGATTTTTTCAATTACTACATTTTTGTATATTTTATTTCCTCTCATAATGAATACATCAAATAAGTAATAACCAGATCTAGCGAATAGCCTACTTTGATGACGTTTGGCGCTTACAATTCTATTACTGGACAATATTGAGAGCAAACTTTGGACTCGTTCATGCCATCGATCTAATAAGCTGTACCATTATTGCCCCCCCCCCCCACCCTCCCGATAAGGCAACTAAATCTTATCGTCGACACCTGCAGGGAGCGCGTATCGGAAAAGGAGAAGCAAACGATTTTACAACTGAGCTGTGGTGAGCTTCCAGAAATTCACGTTGAAATGTCTGCGGATTCATTTCCTGCGCCCCGCTGGTACTTGTGCTGAGGGTGAGAACGACGATGCTAAGTTAATTGTATGTAAGTGACTCGGAAATTGTATGAATGGGTGGATTCGTGTTGCTAATTTCACACTCCGGTCCGCCAGTTGGCCTGTGTTATCTTGGGTTTCAATTGCACGTTGAAAGCTGGTAGCCCTCCTCCTGCGGGTTGCCTTAAAATAGCTATCAATCCCCGGACAGGCGATAATTCTTCATCGCGAGAGAATGGCTAAGAGATTACCGGCAGGAGGGAAGATTATAGTGGCGAAGCTGCAAGGCATCGTTAAAAGTACATCAACGTCTTCCAATCGTGGTAAAGCTTTTACCTACCGCATATTTAAAAACATATCTTCTAACCAGACATTGACCAGTGCTTACGGTTAAGGAATTGCGAATTAGTATGCAGCATCTTGTTGACTGTAGAATGTCGTTTTTAATCTCGTCTTGTTTTGTAATTAACTATATTCTGGGGATATTTTCTAGTGATTTGTGTGTGCTATGCTCATTGTGATGAATGTATTTTGAAAAGAAAATATTGTTAAAAAGCTTTAATTATCTTTCGTTTTTTCGGAGCTTTATGCTTTCGAAAAATAAGTATTATTGTTCCTAATTCTCTTGTTCCTAATTTTTCAGCCTTAATGACTCAAAATACTACTTGTACTTGTTCCAAAATGCTACATAATTCGCTACATAGTCTTCAAAACTATGCTCTCTATTAACGTTGCCAATTCATGTTTCCTGATTTACTACATTCTTTGAACTTCATTTCCCCTTTTTGAAATAATCCTACCCCGGGTAAACACTTCACGAGATACAGTGAATGCAAAACATGGATACGATTGCTCCAAACAGAAAGATTAGAATCTTTGCCTCCACTCCACTCGGTTTTGCATAATGGTCGCCGACTTACATTCCGTATTGTCAAATCCTGCACCAGAAGGCAATATGTTATTGCTATTATCTTGGCTCTTGGCTGGCCAGCTGCAGCTCCTCCGTTGACTCCACATTGATGTGTGTGCGTTGCATCGCATAAATGGCGAAATTTTTCTAGTACGCGAACAGTACTCCACCCCCCCCCCCCCTGCCGGGCCGTGTGGCTGCGACAACAAACTTGTTTTTCCGTGGTCCGTACTCGAGAAGAATTCGTCATTGCGCAAGGTGCACACACAAACACACACAAAGCTCAAATGTCGAAATGCGGTGGAATTTCAGCAAAACATCTAGCAGCGTAACTGGGAAGCTCGAGGGAAAAGTACCAAGGGGACACAAGAACTTTACCTGGGTGGAACGGAAGCGAGTAGTGGGAGGGATTAGCTTCTGTGTCTGTACATAAGCGGTTTCGTTACGGAGCTTTTCCCTTGCTGCATTTGTGTGCAGGAATGTAAAGTGTGCATTATGATATCCGTGAGCTTATTATGCTTTCCCAGAAAATCACGACATCATTGTCGTACCAAATATTTTTATGCTTCACAGTTTGCAATAACTTAACTCCTCTAACTCACAAAACCATCTACTGTCACAGTAAACTCGCCGTGCGTCTCGGAACTGGTTACTAGCGGAACTAAGACTGGCAAACTGGTACGAATACACATTGCACAATCGGCAAGCGAACAGTACCAGCATTGCTTTCGCGCGTGTGTGTTGGATTTAAGGCTCCACGTTCGGTGACGGTACTTTGCGGCGTGCACAAATGCCCCCTTTTTGGGTGGCCAGGCATGCTAGTGCACAGCGGGCACAGGCGAAGCATCATGTTTGCCGAGCGGGTAGGATTATTTTGCATTTCAAGGGGGTTGGGGGGGGGGGTGGCTGGAGGTTGTTCGTCTCGTCAAGGTCCTGCGGTTGAAGCTGGGGGCCAGCGCTCGACTGTGGTTTGGAGTGTGATCCTCCTCCTAGAGGGAACGGTTTTCGCAAATATTTTGTGTCACTTTGGGGCGGGGGTTAGAGGGTTGAAAAATTGCAATAGAAAAATGTCTGTAAAATCACTGGAAATAAAATCAATGACACATATAACATAAACAAATGTTGATAACAACAGTATGCTGTGTTTGTGTAGTTCCATTGCTTTCAAATGGTGTTTTACATTCAAAACCAAAACCAATCGAAGCGGTACCATACTTACATAAAAAGGAACGGTTCACTTTGTGGAAAGCGAAAACTTGAAAACCAAACGCCTGCCACCCACCGGCTGGCTCCCACTCAGTGCTGGTCGAAACCGAATAAAAAACCTGAATCGATAAATGTGGTGGAAAATGAAATCGCCATAGAAAGGAAAACCTACGCGCGTCAGCCATAGACAGCACATAGTGAATGTCCGGCCACACACCAATAGTGCCGTGCCTCGTCTATTACTGCAAACTGGCAAATGGGTTCATTTTCCCTTTCTCCTTTTTGCAGCGTGCAGTCTGTGTGTGTGCGTGTTTTTTGCTGCTTTTTGCAAGCGTGCATTTCCTTTTCACTACAACCCTCTCCCACACACACACACACACACACTATCTTCCCAATTTGCAGGACGGATGGTGATGCATTTTTGTACCAGGAAGGGGAAGAACGGGGGCGCGTGTAACCCCCACCTGTGTACTTCAGAGCTGGGCGGGACATCGAATGGAATGTTGTATATGGCTCAGTGGCGCAAAGGAACTATTTTATCTTGCTACTCCTGAAGCTTGATGCAACAATTAGCAATTATATTTATACATTTATTTATTAAACTCAGCAAACCATCTCTCTTTCATTCTACAGGCCTTTCTATGTGCATCGCTAAACAGAAAGCGCAACGGTCAACGTGCAGCAAAGAGTGAAGGTGGCCGACAGGGCTGAAGCCATGTGTGCGATGCGTTCGATCAGCTGCAACACTACTACGCGACAAGATCGGTGCTCACTAACGCATCAGTGACATTCATTTGACGAGATCTGGTATCGTACCAGTACAAGCAACGTAAGGGTAAGTGTTGGACACACGTTTAAGCAACGCTTTGATCCGCGTCCCAAACCCTAAATCAATGGATAAATGGCATGGTTCCAGTAGCTGCTGTCCATCCTATTGTGGCGTTGATTGCTCCTGACGATCGTTTTTTTTTTTTCTAACCGTGAGTTTATCTCCCCATGCTTGTAACTTATTATTTCACCCCGACAAGTCACAGGTTCACCGGTTATTAGTGATTTCCGCTGACGATACTAGTATACAGTATGGTGCTTGTGTGCGAACCTGTGTGCCATTTATTACATTGGGCTAGAGCACAACAACAACTACCAGTACGCATAGGAAATATAATTTATTAGTTCGCTCCAATGCGGATAGCTCGTTGATTGTGCGCTACGAGGAAGAAAGTAGTGCTTGTCCGTACAGAAGTGTCATAAAACACAGTAGGCAGCGAGTGAGGTCGGCCTCATTCTAACCCATCAAGCCTGCTATGTGTGTGTTAAATGGCGCAACAATATGAGAGGAAAAACACGCGCGCGCTATAATTAGGCAAATTGGACAAAAGGGCTTGCATCGGGGTGGCATCGGCAACGTATCATTTAAGGGTCACCGTTTAATCGAACCCCAGAGAGGGTTCGACACCACGTGCGGAATAAAGGCATTAGAAAGACCCTACCCCACCAACAACCAAATGCTTGATTTGCATTGCGATGGAGACCTTCGTCCTTCTGGTGGGAGCTTTGCGGTGCGATTTTTGCTATCCTTCAGTTCGATTGGCTTTAATTTGCACACGACGATGGGTTGGGGTCAGCGAGTGGTTGGTCGTGCCACCACCCCATTGGTCGTTCCGCATCCATGATGAATGCTGCGGGAATCCCTTGACCGGTGCGCGGCTGCTTAAACGTTAATAAACACCATTTTCTCACGACACCGACTGGATTGTTCTGCGCCGGGCAAAAAAGGTTCTTTTTTGCAAACTGTCACAGTGGGTAAAACAATAAAGCTAAAACAACATGTATGGCTACTTGGTCAAACAATATATAACATGAGATTAATTTTGGGAACTATAGTTAACTATTTTAATTTGCGCTTATAGACATTTGTGTTCCTAGAACAGTAGACGTACGTCAGTTTGAAATTAATTTTCGACATTTTGCATGTACCTAGCCTGCTTCAATGAAATATGTTCTTTCCATTTTCCATCCATCAAAATCGAGCTATTGCTACTGGGAATGGCAACTGAAGCAATTTTAAGTGGTATTTGACCTTTTTGAAATTTGTGTAAGCTCAACCATCTCCTGTCAACCGATTGATCGTACCCTTGTTTTAGAAAGTTTCATATTTCATTATTCTTACCATTCTTGCATCCCAATGAGTAATCACAATCACTCAAAACGGTACAGCAACAAGGAGCATAATGTTGATCCAATTTTGTGTGTAATTTATTTTAAAATGTATTTTCCTATTCTGGAAATTTTATCAACCAAACACAATCTCAACGTCAGTTTGCCACTGCTCCTTCTACTTTGAAGCTTGTAAGCTAGGTAATAACACCATAATATCGATTGGTGATGTATGCTGAAGGAAACACGCCAAGCGAGGAGGAGGAAAATGCGAAAAAGTGTATGCAAAGCTCATCATCGCTATCAAACGCGTTAGTTAGGAAGGCTTCACTCGTTCATGTCCAGCAATTGCTTTATTAAACCCGTCGAGACAAACGATCAAAATGCACCGCCTACTTGCCCCATACACTCGCAAATTGCATGTCCGAGCAATAAATTATCATTATACTGCGGTTCTGAAGAATCCACAGGAGTCTGCAAATTTCCCATGTCAATTGATTTCATTACGCCAAATCACCACCGCCACACAATCACTGGAGAGCGTAGCGTTGAGCGAAAAGGGACAAGATTGCATTGGACATTGTCTCGAAAAGTCTTTTGCACGGCAGGAACGTAACACGGTGTGCCGAAGGGTGTTGATTTCATTCCATTAGCTTAGCTCTACCTTGATTGCATTTTTGTTTTATTTTTTTTCGGATGTCTTAACTCTTCTACAGTCGAAAGGTAGCCCCTTATCTGGAGCCGGTTTGGACTGACCCTTTTACTTATATGACGCTGTATTCGCACCAGCGCTGAACGGGGTTTGTGTTATCCGTTTAGTCCATCGGCGTTATCGGCAGTGGCGTTGTTATATTGATAACTGCCCAGTTTGGTTGCCCAGTAGGTTCGATTGCGTTAGTTGCAAAGGTAAGGGCTAGTGATGGTGGTGGTGCTTCCGTGTTAGAGTTCTTTGTCGATAGCTACAGTGCGTAACAATGGAAAAGCGCACGTGCCAGTATTGAGCCGGTTATAATGCACAATTCAATTTTAAAATCAACTCATGTGAGTGACTTTTCTGTAGTACTTTGTGAGGAAATAAATAAATATGTAGAAGCCCGAAATGTTGAACCACAAACTAAAGGTTATTAGCATATCGTTCTTTGTTCCTTGTTTGAAGGAAGTACAGCGTGCTGCTTCCATTTGAATATTGCTAATATTCTTCCGCAGTGTGTTTTCGCAATGTTTTTTTTTTTAAATTCCAGCTGAATTCGAGCAGAATTTCAAACA
This sequence comes from Anopheles christyi, assembly GCA_000349165.1. Classification (NCBI taxonomy): domain Eukaryota; kingdom Metazoa; phylum Arthropoda; class Insecta; order Diptera; family Culicidae; genus Anopheles; species Anopheles christyi. The sequence goes on along the minus strand of KB696202.1, from coordinate 611 downwards.
GCGATACCTTTCCATTAAAGCACGCTCAACTCTCTTCCTGCTCTGATACGATACACATCCTACCCCAAATTGAGCGTAATTTATAAGCGGCGGCACGTTAAATTCACATCACGCAGCAATTATTCTGCTCGGTACTGTAAAATTCGAAACCATTACGTGCGTACAGCGGAGGTCTGCGGATACTTGCGTCGAAGAATGCCTCGGCGACCACCACCACCGTAGACGACAGTTCGCAGCTCGATACTTGCATGTCAACGATGCGTTCCCCGGCTGAGCCGTTATTCTAACGACAGGGCGTATACTAAGAGGGACGTGCGACAGGTCAGTTATATTGTGTTACGCTGTCTCGTGATCGAGACGAGGTGGAAAGCGCGTGATGAGTGTGGGAAATCAGTCCCATCAGTTTGGACTTTGGTTTTATGTGTGATGTTGGTGTGTCTGTGTATGTGTGTGTGTGTGTGTGTGTGTGTGTGTGTGTGTGATTGATTGAAGAAGAACGTGCGAACGAATGGCAATAGAACGTCGGGCAGAATGGCTACTCGTAACTCAGGATTTGCCTGATAAGCCGCTGAACTCCGGATATCGATCTGGAAGCGTGGCCACCGGCGTTT
>KB696191.1:0-11486 GCA_000349165.1 Anopheles christyi | reverse complement strand
GGGGGGGGGGGTTAGAGGAATTTATTAAAAAATTCCAACTATATCCAACATCAAAACTACCTTTCAACCTTCCTTCACATTTCCATCTATTTCTCCTCTCTCTCTCTCTCTCTCTCTCTCTCTCTCTGTCTCTCTCTTTAAAAAAAGACTCATATTTCGGTTCCACGCACTAAAAGGCGCTCGTTGACGCCGTAAAGTATGCAAAGCCGCACAAACAACAGCTTGCACAATGTTCCGTTTCCGGAAGGTACGTGTACGTGCGAGTAAGGTTGAAGATCCGTTTGATGATCAGGCATCCGGAGCAGGCTGCTGTATCGTCTACCATTGCTGTCTCAGATTGCATATTATCGAGCGGTTGGGATACGTCAATCTTAGTCATGTATTTCAACATTCCTGCCGGCGGTTGTTACCGTTTTGCGCAAGACGTACGGTACACTACAAACGCCGCCCGTCCACACCACAGAGCCATTCGAATGCGTCAAAGTTTCTAGTTCCCTCGAGTGAGGTTCATTGAATGGAATGATTATTATTGTGACAATGTGCAGTGAACCGTGCAACGTATCGATCAGTATGGCAACGTATATCAGGAGGGTGGGCTGGAAAGGAACAATGTGAGCATCAACACGATTACTGCTCTAATTACCTATTGTGTGAGGGGAGATCAGGTGGAAGTGATGGGAAAATGCATATTCTCGATACATTAAGGATTTGCACGCCTGTCGTTCTATTCACCACAGTTCGATCTATTTCTGGCTGAACGGTTTCCCTCCATCTTACTGGGAATTCTCAAACAACTCTATCCTCCTTCACTACATACAAAATTGACGCATTGTAAAACGGGGTAGCATGAATGGTTTGAGCACAAGTTCTAGCTACCATCGTTCCGTCCCGGGATGCAAACATCAAAAGAAGTCCTGCGTCATCTACTTCACGTTGCTTCACGATTGTGGGCCAACTTTGATTACATCCCTCGCTAATCAAAGCATGCTGTCACTTGTGTCGATGTCTCCACAGCAACCGCAAAGCGCATGGACCGCTTTTGAGCGCAAGGACGCGCCAAGCGTCGCGTATGCAAACTATTCCTTACAAATCCGAAAATTGAATTCCCCCCTTTTCCGTTCGTCCACGAAACCAACAGCACACTGACAGACACTGTACGGTGATAACAAGTCAATCTTCATCCCATCGCACCTCGCAAAGCGTTCGTTAACGAACTCTCTACGCTAAGTTCATGCGGCAAGTAATCGTCGCGACAAGTCCAACACACGGGGGGAGCGTGCTGGTTTCTGGAGTCACCCCATTACGAGGTGAAAAAGGAGTGAATAAGCAGTTTCTGACAACACTATTTCGGATGTTCGTCTTTCTCTTCATCTTGAAGCAATCAACGACCTTCGAAACACGGGTCGGGTAAACCACCCACAACCTTACAATGTCACCCTTCACTTATGACCCTCTTCACCCCTAATGGATCCTCCAATCTCCATTAGCTTACCCATGGATCGCTCACACATTTATCAAAAAACTGACAACGAAAGTGGGTGATAAATCGGAACGAAACTTATGCGGGCATGTCGGTATGTTAGTGTGTGTGTGACGGTAAAGAGTGATTCTAACAGCTTCATTTTTCCGCCTCGTCAGCCTAACCTTACCGCGCGTACCGTTTTACGTCCAACAACTAACCCTTGATTGATTGCAACCATCATGAGAGAGCTTGAGTCTAGTAGTATACTGGTAATGGTGCATACCTTTTAGTGTGAAGCATTGATTCGGGTTGCTACCTTTTCCCGTCACAGGATGTAAGATCGTAAGAACATTTTCTCCCTCATAGTGAAGACCATAGCAGAGCTCTTAAGGTAGAACTAAATTTACAACAAGAGTTTGAGATTATTAATTTCGCTACAACATGACGTTGCAGAACGTGTGGCAACGTATGCAGTATGTGTTTACAGCACCCAGAAGGCATCCTTGTCATGGTCCGGTTCGAATGACCAATGTTTGCGTTGATCACATATCTGTAACGTCTTCATTCCTTTCAAATTTAAAATGATACTTCAGCTTGACTGTTTACAACACTTAACAAATTATCATATTATTTTCCTCAACAGGCATACCAAGCTGATAACATCTGTAAAAATTAAAAAACACAGCAATGCGCTAAACAAAACGCCTCAAGTTATGCAACCTTCCTGGCAACACTTTCATGATATGAGCTTATACACAGCTTACTAGTTATGCTTAACAAGCACCTTATTTCCTGTGTATTCTTCTGAGAAACGGAGCTCATTTCCACACAATCCAATATCATGCTACGTATCGGACACCCATTCTTCACTCCCTCATGTATGCAATTGTACCGTTTCGTAACGTCTCGCTCCACTGCCTCTCAAACGCCAGCACACAATCGACCTCTCGAATCGCTCCCAACACGGAGCCGCAAATAAATCCTGTGCTGCTTAAGGAATCGAAAAGGCGTTTGGGCTTCCCGCTTCAGGAGATGCGCTTTACGGACATCACATACACTCCTTCGCCGCCGGTCAGTTTGTGGTTGAATGTAATTTATAGTTCGTCTGTTACCAGCGGCGTTGCATTTACACGAACATTGAGAACGTTGTAAGCCACACTCGATCCATTATACCACACCATGGTTGCTGCTTCTGGAAGCCGTTAAACAATTAATTACAATTCCTTGTATTGCTATTAGCCATAAATTCAATTCATCAGTCGGTATCAGCGCTCGGAATGAGTATCTTTTTCACTAATTTGATATAATTTTAATTTAATTCTACCCCATGCTGCAACAGAAAGGCTTGATACGGCTTTACTCGATAAGCCATTCGATCAAACAGCACTTCAACAATCATAAACGGATGAAAATCGAAAAACAAATCAGAAATTCACCTCCATTAAACCCTCCACTTTGGTTTCGCAGAGCGCGAAACGACAATCAATGCAAATTTAATCTGATTTCATTTTCCATCACATTTGCCACATTGAATGTGCCCTCAAAGTTTAGCGAAATAAATAAATATCTATTAATTCGCGCTAATAATACCCGTGATCCAGTTTTGGTCTCCATTCGAAAATTGTGCTTGAAAAGCGACCAAACACACACAAATGCAAACCACAACCCGCGTAAATGATCCAACAATAACGATACGATTGTTTTGATGTGGCGCACTTGCTGATTGCAAATACCAACCAACACCGACAGGCACTCATATTTACACAGTATTCATTTCTGTTCATGATAACACGAATCACAATTGAACCACTGATTGTTGATTATTATCGAGTGATTGTTAGTAAAACGATGAGAGTACCGGGTGACATTGTGCATGGGAAAATGTGTTAACGCCGCAGAAAAGTAATCAACATTTTGTGATCCGATCCTTTTCTCTGCTTTGTGTGCACCAACGCGCTCTGTGTTCATATTGCCACACACCCAAGAGACGGACCGAGGTTTAATTTTAAAGGTTAGTGTACTAACAGGCACAAAATGTCATGCGGATTGCATACCTTGCTTTGGGGGTTATTTGTTACTTTTCAAACATTAACTCTCGTTGCCTAAGCTATGCGTCATTAACGTACTCCCACCGGATGCCACACAATGAGCACGACCTCACAGGTCACTCGGTTAAAAGTGGGAGGAAGAGTGTGCACGTTTAGAACACATTGAAGCGAAAGTATGCGAAATGTCGCTCGCTATAGTGGCACAGCCCACACACACCACACAACCTCACAGAAAACATCCCCCGGTGGTATGAATTAATCTTTTCTCGACCTAAGCGGCACATTGGTTCAGAGTAATTGACACAATTAATCGGTTGCAGCAAACGAAACAAAATAGATGATTCATGAGTTTAGGGTGCGTCAGTTCTAAGAAAAGGTTAAGCAAACATCTGCTTCAAACGCTTCACTCGCTGACTCTAGCATTTGACCATTTTGATCTTTTTTTTAAAATGAATTCGTTTCGTTTTGTAAATTTTGCTTCATTTTCCATCTCTTCCCCGAACAGCTTCCTCGATTAATGGCAATCAACAAATCTCGAATGGTGACGTCCTTAAGCTGACGCCCGAGGAGGAGATGGCCCACTTTGTCAACCAGTCGCGCATGGTCACCTGCAGCCACCCGAACCAGGAGGTGAAGCTAAAGTGGCGCAATCCGAAAAATGCCATCATTAGCGAAACCAAGGGCCGGGTTCACATCGAGGATAAGGGTGACTCGCTGGCGCTAATATTCGAAGCGATTGCCCGTACCGACCAGGGCAACTGGACGTGCGAGGTGGACGCCGAGGGGACGGCCGCCGCTACCGAGGGTCGGATGACCGTGCAGGCGGTGCGAAAATCCTTCAAAATGATCGTTTACGGTACGAGGAAAAAACGAAAAATGACACGCCCCTTGCGAAAGGATAACAGCATGTACCCGGGGTGTTGTTGTAACCGTTCTTTTTATGTATTTTTTTTTTTTTCTTTGATGCACTTCCCCACAGAACCCATCTCATTCCGGGATACGAGCACGGTGCAGACGGCGGTAGAAGATAAGGACGCAACCATCCGCTGCGAGGTAAAAGGACATCCGGAACCATCCGTTTCCTGGTACTTTAACGGCCAACCCCTGTTCTGTAAGTTGTGTGCTACACTTATTCATCACCTAACCCACACACTGAACCCCTAACCCTCATTTGCTGCCACCACATAACTCAAACGAAGAGTGGTGCCCCTGCATAGCAACTGTTTCCGTACGACACGCTTCCATCAGATCCACCTCCGTTGTGTTTTTTTTTGTGTGTTCTCCTCCCTATCTAAAAAGCTTACAAAGCTTCCGTACCTGTACAGATATCGTCTGCCTGCCTGGTGCAATGACCATCCTGGAGGTGGTGGTAAAATTTATGTCTCTTCATCGGTCCTCGTTCATGATGACCATCTTTTACGCCGCACGTTCCTCGCTCGTCATTGGCACCATCGGGTGCGTTTTTTTTTTTGGTTGTGTCCTGTCGCTCTCATTCCTCGACATGATGGTAGCATCCATTCAGGCGCGTACACACGAAACGTTCCGCTGACGCGCAAAAGGAGAGAATGCAATGATTATGGCGAAGAAACATGCATTGTTTCGTTGTGATGGCACAATATGAACGATGTTGTGTCAAGCTGTTCGCCGTCCTTGCACCATCCCCCGTTGACGAGCAACCGGATTTTTAAAAGCTTTTCACTCTGATGATGATGATCATGGTGACGGTGTGTATGTACGAGTGGGTTCGGGTTCTTTTTACCCCTGTTCTTTGCAGGCTGATGTGTGTGTATGAGTGTGTGTATGTGTGTGTGTTTTTTCCGTACATTTACTGCACTGCACTTAGCAACGATCGTAACGTGTGTTGTGACGCAGCACAAGCATCAAGCGACATGGAACAGATTTCTTAGCAGCAAATGATTCATAAAAAATGGGGCTTTATCCTACCCCCTTTCTATGCTGGCAATTGAAATTGAATGCTGTGCTGAACGCAATACTAAACAATGCACGTTGCATGCGGTGCTAACAACAGGAGTGAAGTGTTCTCCCGTTTGATGGGTGCTTTGTTATAGGTTTTTCGACGCTTTTTATTATGGACGCTTTTCAATTTTGGATTATTAGTGCAATCTATTATGTCTACTGGTATCAATTAGTTTCCGAAAGGCACAACGTTTCGAAATATGCAAAAAAGTCAGAGACACAATACAACCTTGCAATAGTATCAAGGAACCGAATAATTGGTACTAAGCACACTATTAAACTTAGTTTCAAGATTCAAAACATGAAAAATTGCAAAACTTTATTTTTTATCCTTTTTAAATACTTTGCATACATCTAGGCGCAAAACAACACAACAAATCTCACTTAAGCAGCCGACAAAACAGATTTGTTTCATTAATGTTGGGTTTTAAAAACTAAAACTTTATGCTTACAATTAAAATAAATTGCTTTCATGCATCTTTGACCAACACAAACGGCTACACACTTTAGACAAGGAACACAAAAACTGTACCAAAAGAATTTAAATGAATCCCCCAAACTTTCTACCCCTACCATTCGCAACACAAAGCGATAGCCTGCTTGTTTAGATGCCCTTACCTGATAATGATGCAAGCGGCGAAAAAACACTTGGATAACTACTTGAGCAACCTTTTCCCGACGGGTGCACTTGCCCTACAAGAGAAAACGATACAATTTCCAGCAAACTCACCCAGCCCACAAAAACAACAACAACCGCACCCAACTTACTGCTCGCGGAATATACGCTCCAACAGTAAAACCGCACCAGCTTCCTACTCCACGAGCCAACAAGAAGCTAAACAACTTTTTACAGCTAACAACTTACCCGGTAACTATTCCGGCAGCGATACTCCCGCCCTTCGCCCACTCGTTCCGCCCAAAGGAAAGGAAACGATAAACCGCATAAATCGTATCGTCGGATCCGACCGGCTAACAGTGAAAGGCGCCTTTCCGCTAGCGTTGGAAGCGTCAGAAGTTGTGCCTCAAATTAATTGTTACAGCAAGGATGGACCACTCCTTATCCATTCCATCTACAGACACACATAAACACACACCAACCCACAACCCGAAAGCTCGTTCGCCTTTTTCTCAGAACGGAAGAGCGATAAATAAAACATACAAACAAAATACTTCCTCGAGGCAGGTAGCAAGCCCCCGACGAAAAGGGGGCTACTTCAAGCCGGAAGAAAACTAGAACTAGAACCGCAACAGCCGGAAGAAAAACTTGCACGCTCGAATGGTTCAGCGCCTTGCCATTGGTTTCGTGCTCTCTCCCCTCGAGGGCTTTCGCACACATTAAACATAAGAAAATAATCTGCAAAGTCATCCCGGCAAAGCGCGGATGTAAAGCGTTGTGGCGTACACAAATGCTTTCCAGAGCTTGGAGCAAAACCTCAACCAGCGACGGTGCTGTTACAGCTTTTGCAATACACTTTTGTTATTGTTCGTATACACTTCAAGTGGCACGGATTGCTTCGAAAGCAATGCAAGCAAAAATAAAGGAGGAAAAACTCATTAGTTGCATGACGTTTGCTTGATTCGGTGGGTGAGAAATCCACCACCCCACCCCCCCCCCGGCGGTGTTGGTACGCCATTTTCAAAACGTTCGTTTTGTTGTCCATCACAGTTGTAAACATTGTCACAAAGTTGTGGACACACTCAGGTGACATGCTCAAAGATGTAAATAAATAGCTGGTAACAATTTGTTAACGAGGTTAATTTTGAACGAATAAATTGCACCATTTTAGGCGCTTTTAAGTAAGAACGATGAATAATACGCCTAAAGGTATGCAATTCACATCACAACTTACCTTTATTCAGACCTACTTTACACCCTTTTTATGTTCGATTTATCGAAGATTGTCACCTGGATGCTCGTATTTGGCAAGGGTTGAGCAAAGCAAATATTTTCACACATTTTCGTATCCTCTTCACAACGTGATATCGATTGGTTTCCACCAAATCGCACACCCCTACCGCATACCCTCATTTGCATATCATTTGAATGCTAACAACAATTTGATTGTTCTATCCAATCCCGATCCTTACCATTATTTAAATGTTGCCCACTTTTCACCTTGTTAACAATGCCGTTGTTCATCCCTCCCCATCTCTACACCACCGCAGTCTCGAACAACGGACGCTACAGCAAGCTGGCCGACGGAATGTCCATCAAAAAGGTAGTGCAGAACGATAGTGGCGAGTACACGTGCAAAGCGTTCCAGATTTCGGCCACCGGTAGCAGCTTCGAGGAGAAGACGATTCGCCTCAACATAAAGCGTACGTACAGTGGAAAGGCGAAGAGTCCTACAAATCCCACACCAGGGTGTGAATTCGATTCTGAAAAAGCCAACTTATCACCTTTCCACTTCGCTGTCCCTTTTTTTCTTCTCCTACTTCAAACCGCAGACAAACCGTACATGCCACCGTGGAAAAGATCCCTTTCGGACGCGTACGGGTACGTCGGTGGTATGGTTAATCTTACGTGCGAGGCCACCGCCGAACCGCCAGCGAACTTTAGCTGGTCCGCCAACAATAAAAAGCTTACCCCGAAAAGCCACATCATCTACAATGGGCGCCATGTGTCGATGCTCCAGGTAATGGGGCTGGGTAGCACAAAACCTGTACGACATTGCTTGCATTCTTGTCATTTCGTACGTTTGGTTTTTGTTTTATGTTTCCCAGATCATGATAAAAACCAGCGGTACATTCGGGAAGTACAAGTGTGAGGCCAAAAACGAGCTCGGGTCAGTTACGCAGGAGATCCACCTGAAGGAAGGCACTAAACCCGATCCACCGAGTCTGGTAAGTATTTGAGACCGTATTTTGCCTCTTGCTACTAAAACACACTCACACTGAACGTGACATTTTCTACTTCGCATGCGGGCGTTTTGTCCGCATATTGTGCATGTCTGTGCTTCGTCCGTTTAGTTTCAACTGCGCGGTGTCAACTCGGACACGCTCGACATCGATGTAGGCGCAACGAAATCCCATGACATACCGCCCGATCCGACCACCGTCATCGGGTACCGGTTCGAGCTGATGTCCACGGACGAATACTTAAAGTCTCGCTCGTGGGACCATGCCAGCCGACGTGACTTCGATGTGGCTGACGGGGCAACGTACCTGCTGGTGCAGCTAATACCCGACACCAAGTACCTCATCCGGGTGGCGGCCCGCAATGCGGCCGGCCTTAGCGATTGGACCGAGGTGAAGGAGTTCTCGACACATCCACTGCAGCCGCACGGTACCAGCGGGTCGAGTGCCAAACCGACTGACGTGTGCTTCAAGTTCGTCTGGTTTCTGGCCGTAGCTCTCCCGGCGGCCCTATCCATCACGCATCACCGATTCGCCGATCTGACGAAGGTACGGTTTTAAATCCCGCCGTTGCAGCTGTCCCATTGCAAACTGTTCCTCTTCCATCGGTCATCATGGGACAAGGCAAAGCAAAAAATCACCTACCAAATAATGTCCTTGAAGGAAGCAGAACGCTCCCCAACGTCCATGCTGGAAATTAAACAACAACAAAAAAGGTAAACTGAGGAGTGGGGGGAGAAGAATTGACATTCACAAAACTTCCACACTGTCCTCACACTGTCGGAATACGCCAATGTGCTTCCTACACAACAACAGCAATGAGGCGAATGATCGATCGAACAGAGAAATCCGCACCACCATCGTACACGGTATATGTGTGTGTCAACATGATGAGAAAAGTTTTTTAGTGTCACTTTACGGAAATTACACTCGTTCGTGTGCGACTGGTGGTAGTTCATCTTCTCTTTGTCTCCAACACTAACGAGACGATGCGCGGAAGAAAACTTGCAATGCATCACCCACTGGTACTGGTAAGCATTTCGCGGTGATGCTGTGAACACCATAGCACCGAACGTAAAATCGCATTCCATTCACTAACCCACACATACACAAAGCTTCACACCAGGAAGAAGCAAAACAGAATTTTGAGCAAAGAAACAAACAAGCTATTAAAAAGAGGACAGAGCAGAAAGTTGTGCTGTGCGGGTAGCTAACCTTTAGGCGCATCGTAAAGACAAATTGAATCCATTGCGGCTAAAAGTATGTAATGTGATGTAATGAAGTCTCTTTCTCTTCCAATCTGTCATCAAGATTAAATCAAACACAATCACAGTGCACAGTATGCAAAACACACAAAATCACACACACACATGAAAAATGACGGAGGAAGCTACACAACCACACACATAAACACATCCTTTAGAGCCAAAGAAACCGTCTCCCGTTTGTAGTTTTAGATAAGTATCGAAAAAGAAATTTCCGTATGTTTTACATGTATATTAACTAGTTGCAGGGTGCAGAGTGTACGAAGACACCAGGGTGTCAAAAAAGCGATATAGAACGGTGTGCGTGTATAGGTAACTGCGAAAGCTACTATAGAAACTGGTGGTGGGTTGGGAAAACTGCACTAGCTAGAAGATTATTATGGCCTGTTGTGTTTTTGATATCTGTTTAACGAACCTGTTTACGAATACGGTGGTAAAATGTGTTATAAATGAGGAGTTGATAAACGAAAAAAAAAAAAACAAACGAATACACACACATAACAAACTCTGAAACTTGCCCATCCCATCCGTTCCCAGCAGGAACACAGTGCAGAAAAAAACCACTTTTCCACCAAACCACTCCACTCAATTACCGTGCAAAAAAATACAAACATCTCCAGTACTTCGTTTATTAAATTCTTGACCTCCTTTCCTCGGTAATCAACTCATTAGTTTGTGTCCGTGTCCATCGCAGGCTGTCGGCTTCGTTTTGACAGGCCCGGTTTGGTCTAAAGCCGGATGTTAAGATAGAAGCGAGACCAGAAACAAGACACACATAATCCCTCCCGCCGACACTACCGGTCCCTCTTCCATGCGGTTGTTACCTGCCTTCAGTGGCACAGGGACTCCAGCAGACGGCAGAGCGTGAAAAACAATTTCCCCCAAACAATTGGTTTAGCTTCTCGCTAAAGTTGCTCCACTGTAGTGTTTTATGTTCACCGGGTAGTGGATCGCAGCGATCGTTAGCGAAACGAACTCTAATCCTCTGACATTCTGCTAGCGGGGAGGTGAGGGGTAGTAAAGGAGGTACGGAAGCAAAGTGGTCCAAATCTTGGCCCGTTGCAGTGTTTCCGGAAGCTGCAGCTGCAGTGAGGACACACAAAAGGCACACTGTTAAAGCAATCTGTGCATCTAGCGGGTGCATCTAGATGCTCCGCCAGCACTCTGCAGATGCAATTAACTAGATAAAAAGGTTTCAATTCTTTCCGCGCCATTTTCCGGAGAGCAGCATGATCGAGGGGGAATGCGCAGCAATTGCAAGTGCTTTCTGTGTTTCCTTCGGTGTTGTTTTTTTTCTATCCTCCAACAGAGCGAGTTTCTATTTAAGTTTTATTCGACATGAATTTTGCACCTCGTTGACACATTTCCATCCTTGGTTTGTTGGCTTTCTGCGAGAGCGGAAAAGTGGGAGGTACACAAACGCGTTCATTCTCGCTTTTTTTTGCCAGTTTAATTTTCTCCTTTCAGCTCCTGTTTTCAGTTTGAAGATGAATAAATTTAAAAGTCCACCTGGGCGAAAATTGGGGTAAATAAAATCGTCACACAAGCGAGGACAGAACGCTCTCCATTTGGTACTGTTGAGTGGGAAATTCCGCTTGATTTGCATTTCGTTTGCAACTCTTTTCTCCCTAACGTTATCACACAAGAAGCCTCGCCCATAAACAACAGCATTCACACTGGCACGGTTACGGTTGAATCTTGACGAATGACAACAACAAAATAGAAACGATGCAAAGGAATAGTTTTCCTATTTAAAATGGAAACGGAAAACCCTACAATGCTGAATGAGGAAGGTACGATCACACCTGCACATGCTTTGTACCGTGCGTTGTTAGCATGTGCGGACCAGACTTGCCGCTTGCCTTGGAGATTGATGCT
>KB696180.1:0-11954 GCA_000349165.1 Anopheles christyi | reverse complement strand
GGTTAGCCTCGGTGGAAAAAGACAGCAAGGAACGTCGAGGATGAAAAAGGAAATAATCTTGATCCAAAATATGTACCAAGCGGAAAGCCTGTTTGGTGTATCAAAAAAAAAAAAAAACAAAACAAAAAAACAAAACAAAGAAAGAAACATGAAAGTGAACATATTGGCCCCGGTGTCGCACACGCAAATACACCACAGAGCGCACGGAGGGTCCTCTGACAGTAAAGGCTTTTATGGTTGCTTATTTGCATAAGTCAATACGCAATGTGGTGCGCGTTTTGTGTGGTGTAGTGCTTGTCGAGCATAACATCCCGCCCACGAAACAGTACTGCTCGGGAGAAAGAAGACAACCTCCAAATCCGTACTAAAACAATCGAGGAGTTGGGTTGCTTCTTTGTGTGCGTGTGTGTGTGTGTGTGTGTTTAGTTTTACATTAATGAAGTTGGGCGAAAAGGAATAAAGCTAGTGTACAATATGAAGGTATATACTTTTGATTTACTTTATCGTACGAACTAAAGGGTTTTTTTTCTTCCCTTGTAGAAAGGTCATAAAAAGGAAAATTATTTACTTCCCGCTTCATTTGACAAAAAAATAACATTTAAAGTATTTATAAGCACACACACTCACAGTTTTGAGACAATTTTGCAGTAAATGAATGTTGTTGCTCCTTTCCTACATTCTTATAGCGCCAGTACGATTAAAATCCCTGTCCCAAAAACGGTCATCATCCTACGACAACGCAAAACACGGCATTCCCTGATTCGATTTGCCTTCCACCACTTCCACTTCCGTGAAGGTATGTTGTAATGATCATCATCATTTACTCGTTCCCCCCTCTCCCCTCCCCCCTCCCCACATGCCTCCCTTCCCGGAACGCTATTACATGCCAACAACAACTAGCGGATTTATGATGTTTCTTGCAAGAGTTTGACATTTACATTCGCTGTCATTGCGGAGGAATGTTTCATTTGTTTCGTTAAGCAATCACGTTCTGCGCGCACGGGCACGGGTAAAATCCCGGCCACCTATTACCGGGTTGTCGTCTTGCGTTGGCCATAAGAAAACGCCCATGCAATGGTGTTTCCCCCTTTGGGTGTGCCTTTTTCACACCTTCGTCATACGGCGGGGAACCGAAAAAAGAAGGCAAAATGTTTTCCACTTCAGCTTTTGGTTTTTCCGCTTTCTCAGCGTAAGACATTCACCCTTCTCGACACCTTTTGCCTAGACAAATATTCGCGTGATAGTGTAAAAGGATACGATTGTAGCACATAAAATGAACGCATACGAAGCATACACGGACGAAGCGGAGGAGTTTAAGACGCTCCGTCACTTGCACCGTTTGGGTCATGTATTATGGAATTGGAATGTTTCTTTACCGGAACATACACACACTGGATTAACACCTTCGCCCGAGGGTGTCGGATTGGGTTTTATTTCATTATGGCGAAACGTATTTCCTCACCCAACCGGTTCTAGAAATCGGATTAATAACATTCTTTCATATCGATTTTTCTACTGCCCTTGGGATGAAGCCAGGCTACCCCGCTAGGCCGAAAGGCTCGGCAATGGTGGCGCTTTCTAGCTTCTGGAACTATTTTAGAATTTTATGATCACATTCTGGGTCCGCTCTGGGAGCAAATTTTCACCAAGCGTACTAGTACTAGCGAGCAGGGAACAGACGATAAAAATAAGGTTCGATCGAAACGTCATAATTGTGAACTCGTGAAAGTCAAAATTTACGAACCAGAAAGCATTCGGGAAAGGCAAACTTTCGAAGCAAGAAGAGAGTGGCCAATAGCAAAGTAAAAAAAAACACCTCAAATTCCCATCCAGCTGTGACGCTGGAAAGGACGCCGAGCCTGGGAGGCGAACCGAGAAATGAAATAGTTTTAATGAGTTTAAACGCTTTTGACATTTTGTAAATTTGTTTCATTTTTCAATTCCTTACCCTTTTCGGTTCTTTGGTAGACTGTAAGGAGCGCAAGAATGGCAAAACGGGGACCAGCCAGCCGAAACTCAAACCGAAGTTGAAATGTTGCTAACCCCGAGGGAGTTCGGTGGCAAACCAGCGCCCATGCATTCCGATTCCATCCGATTAAAGATGAATATCAAGCACGATGAATGCGAAAAAATATAATGCAAAGGAAATGCAGAACGGGGTAGGGGTTCAGGTGAGTGGAGCAGTTGGCAAACCAATGATTGCTACACAGTACGGTGTGGAGTGAAAGTTTTGCACGATGTACTGTGAAAATAAATGAAACTTTACCAAATGGCAGCATTTCGCGGGAGCGATGAAAGAGCCTTTATTTTATCTTTGCTTCTGGAATATATTTTTTTTTTGTGAGAGGTTTTCATTCCGTAATGAGGCACTTTTGTTTAAAATAAACACACTGTAGAGAAGAAGCAGAAGCAGTGGAGCAGCTGCTCGGTCGTTATTTCACCGTTCATTCACCGTGAATTGTTACGGCTGAGATTGGCTCCTGGTGCAAGGCACCGTGTTGTGTTGTTATTATGTAACTCTCAAGGATGTTTGCTATTTTCAAAATCAACACTTTAGCGATGAAACGGTTGCTTATGGTTGTGTTTATTTTGTTTTCGGCATCTTTTTGTTCGTTTTATTTTTGTCTATTTTTGTTCCATTGTGCTACTAGAATCGTTGCTAGCTGGGTTTATTGTTAAACGTAAGAGGTAAGCTTTTTACAAAGGGAAGTAAGCAATTGAAACGATGGCATAAAGAGTTTCGTTGCTCAATTTTTTATTTTTTTTGTATTAAGTTGGATTGCATTTTCTATTGGTTGCACCAGGTAATTTGTTTGTTTGTTAATTAATTTGTGGTCATTAACATTTCAAACAAATTTGAAAAGATTATCTTTATTCACATTATGTTTATGGACGTTTACCATAAAAGTAAAGTTGAACAAATTAAGGCCTTACGTTACATTCAAATATTAGTAGAAAATAAATTAACGACTTAAAACATCAAGGTTAATTCAATGTTTTTTTCCATATTTCATTTCAAAGTAAAAGTTGCGTCAAATTGACGAGTTCCGTAAACTTTTTGCTGATTTTTTTACAGAATTTGTAACCATAATCCATAGCAAATACAAATTTACATACAAAAATTAACTAAATTGCATACATGTAGGCGCTAATGTGATGGATGCGCCTGGTGTTTTGTAATTAAATTGTGTTTTTTTTTATGTCTCATAAATTATTTTTAAGGAAAATCCATTTTTCAAGATTAAATATCTCGACATAAAAACCAAATAAAAGTGCCCTTGTTTTGTGAAACACAAAGATCTTTACCAAATATCTACCCAATTTTGGTTGTTTGTTTCCCTTAGCATTCCCACAAATCATGTCATCCGACCCTAAAGCTTCATTGCTACGAACGCTTTCACGACGTAGCCATTAGAGCACGTGTTACCCAATTCGGTTAACTTCATTCCATTCTCCCATCGTTTCATAGTGTGACACTTCTTGCCGCTATTTAATCCTTATTCTCGCGCTCTCCCACTCTCTATCTTTTACTGTCTCTCGCTAGCTACAAATAAAAGCTCTCAATTCGAAGGGAAGGTAAGCATTTGAAGGGAGAATTCATATGAAAGTCACGTGAAACTAAAAAAAAAGAAACCGGGAGCGTAAGGAGAGCAAGGATTTGCTTCGGAAACATACTCTCCCAGCTCTATCCAAAAGGAGCTGCACAGATACAGTGTATGCCGGGCACTATGGAACGCAAAGAAAGAGCAAACAAACTGGTCGTTATTCCCTTCGGTAGGTACCGGGTTGAAACAACCCCCTCCCCCCTCCTCCTAAGCGAGCTCCAAACAGCGACAGCATTCGTGTACGTGTGTGCGTACGTACGTGTTCCAGAAGTGCTCTACCAAGAGCATTCCGGTTACCTGTGCGCGTTGAATCCTTGGAACTTTCTGCACCTTCAAGCTACTTTTGGAAAACGGTTTTCTGATCCAGCTCCTCCCACTCCGCTCCACTACGTTCAATTTTGAGAAGGAAAATCCTCTCTGTTTCTCACTCACCCAAACCAACACACACAAACACAGCAGTAGTAGCATTCGCTGGTGGTGTCCTGATAATCGATACTCCCTAACGACGGCAGAGCGAGGACACCACGATGACAACCCCCATCCAAACAGGGAGGCCTCGTCGGGTGTCGTAATTGTGGGAACCATGTATTCCCTCCTTTCTGTATCTGTATGTAACTGTGTCTACCGATTCACATCATTCGAGCGTCAGCCACGGGCCTGATGCGGTCGAGAAACAGCCTAGCTTCTACTTGAAAAAATAATGTAAGTGTGTGTGTGTGTACTTGAGGTTGTTGGCCTTGAAATTTCCTACATTCCTTAAGCTGATCATTTCATCGTGGAGAATGCACGGTTTTAGGTGCTTAGTATGATTGATTGAGTAGCAATTGGAATGATGATATGCTCGCGAACATAGACCCACACCCACACACAGAGGAAAACAGGGAAACAGGGAAAAACCGCGGCCAGACAGTGACCGTCAAATGCGCGTGAATTAAGTAGATTTCCCATTTTTCCGCTTCCCGCAGACGGCCACATCGTGACATTACATAATCACCGTTGGTATATAATGAAATTTTCAAACAACAACAAAAAAACGAGCAATTCCTTCGCTTTTTTGTGTGTGTGTGTTTGTGCTGTTGTGTGATGGAAAATGGCATCTCCAAGAAAGAACGTGATCCACTTGGTGACCTCTAGAGGTAGATTTTTATGGCATAGATAACAAACGAACGCTCGCAGGAAGGGCCCGCAAGGTTCTCCCCGATGGAAACTGCCTTTATTCCCACTGCTCGTGCTCGTTCTCGCTCTTGCTAACTCACTGTCTTGATCTTTCGCTCTCCCTCTCTTTCAAACACCCTCACACAAACACACATCTAAGGCAAAGGCCATAATATCGCCATAGCATATCAGCGCTATTGCGAAGTAACGATGGTAAGCCGCATTCCTAGAACTGAGATCCCCGAATTATCGGGATATCGATTATTCTAAGGCATTTCCGTTATGCCGAAAATAATATTAGGGGCCTTTGCTATACACACAAACACACAAACATTCAAACACTTTTGCGTAAACGATTTCGTTTGCCTAGTACAGCAAAAAAAAGCAGAAAAGAAGGAGCAACCAAATAAAAAAAATTAAAACAAAACTGAACAGTGCCATGTTGGAACGCTATTTACCATTTGACAGCTGCAGCAGCGTCGTCCCGGAGAGCAGCGATGTGGAGTTTTGGTCGTAGTAGAGTGCCATATCCGACAGCGACTCGGCACTGGCAGGGCTGGCCGGTAGCAGCAGGTTAACGAGGCCAAGCCCGAGCACGAGGAAGGGCAGCAGCCGGCTGCGGGTGGACAGTCCGAACCTTAGGTAGCACGCCCTCTGGCCCCAAGGCACGCTTCGCAGGGACTTGCTGCCGTCGGTGGCCGTGGCGGCGGTGGCGGCGGTGGTCGTGGTGGTGGTGGTGGCGTTTTTGCTGGCGGTGATATTGAAGGTGTCGGTGGAGCAGGAACTGCCTGCTACCTTTCGTCTCACCGTACGTCTTCGCCTCGCACTATGACAGGTGTCCTGTTCTAGCTCCATCCCGCACGAGGAGGAGGTGGAAGGTAGTAACGCCGGCACTGGTAGTGGTGTTGTTGTTGTTATTGTTATCATTGGAGATGCTAATGGTGGTGGTGGTGGTGATGGTGACGAGGGTGGCGCAAGGTGCAACGTTGCTGCCGTTCGGCTGCAGTCACTGGTTCTGCCAGTGCCTCCGGTTCCGGCCCGGTGCATCACTGTGGTAGTTTTATTATTATCAACAGTCGCAATAGTGTTAGTGGTAGTAGTAGTAATAGTAGCGGTAGCAGTAGTAGTGTTAGTAGTAGTAGAAGTAGCAGTAGTGGTTAGTTTTCGGCTACGACACGCTGCGGTTGGCTGGTGCATCGTTCCGCCCGATGCTGGTAGCGACAACAACGAAGGCCCCGACGCGTACGACGGCGAGGACAGTAGTGAGAGCGGTGATGGCTTCATTGCGTCCTTTTTTTGGTCAGAAAAAGGGACCCTTTCTCCAAGGAAAAAAAGGAACGCCGTCTCCCTATCAAGGGTAGCGTCTCGCTGGCATGGCGTCGCGGTGTGTCGGAGAGCACTTCCGTTCCGTTCCGGGTTGGACCTGGTGGGGTGCTGGGAGGTTTCTCTCTCACTCTCTTCCACTCGCTCTCTTTCTCTCTATCTCTCTCTATCTCTTTCCTTGTGCACTATTTCCCGATATTGAAGTTGAACGTTCACTCCCTCACTTCCTGCTCAGACGCCGTTGGCCGTTTCTGCAAACGGCTGAAGCGTCGTTTCCGGGCGAACACTGGACTTGTCTGTGGGTTTGTAGGTGTGTGTGTATGTGTAGAAAGAACACGGGGGATCTTTTACCGGGGAATAGTAGTGAGATAGGGCTACACACTAATTTCACGGTTTCGAACTTTGAACGATGTGCTAGAGGGTCTTGAACAGATACCGAAACCACTACATCTGGTCAGATCGATGAGCTGCAAACGGGGGTGAAAAGGAGGTATATGGTTAAGTAGGGAGTAGGGAGAACAGCAAAACATAAAAATTTAGATCCACTCAAACTGAAAGTAGAGGAATTTTGGCCGATTTTCGTTGGTAAGAATACTCGAATTCCAACCAACAAGACCCTCTCCCCCCGTCGCTATCGTGTGTTCGTCTGTAGGTGTGCGCGTTTCCTTGTTTTGCCTTGTACCCGAGACCGGGCAGCTGTTAGCCGTGCCAGTGCGCGGCCCGGGAAACCGACCAAACCACAGCTGTACCCACCACTAACACAAGCGACATCAGGCAAACACGGGGTGGGAGGGGGTTGGAAACAAAAGTTGGCACGTAGTCGGGCGTACGGCTCTCCTCTACGCGAGCTCTTCTAGGAGACTAAGGCTTGGCCTTTTTTCCTACGAAGTTTTACACCACAGCAAGGACAAGCGAGTGAGAACTTTCTGTGTAAGTGTGTTTTTTTCTGATTCTTCTCAATAATGGTAACGGAGAGGTGTTTATATCACATTTTCCTTCCTTCTGCACGAAAACACGGTAGGCTCACTTCCAGAGAAACAGGGGGTAAAAGCAAATACGTTATAATTCACCAATGACACACTGTACTGACACTTGCACAGAGCTTCGCGTTCTTTTTACGTCACATAATCAACTTAGAAAAAGAATCTTAAACTTATAAATGGAAGCTTTAGCTGGCTCTTAAAATTGGAAAAAGAATTCCAATGATCCAGGGTTCCTATAGCTTCTCTTCCTTCCGATCTGATAGCTTAAGGAAAGATATGGAATTGTTAACTTTTTTCTCCAGTACGCAGCATTTGTTTCTTCTTTTTCCTGTTTCAAACCTTTCAAACACAGACACACACATACACACAAAAACACGCACACGTAAACGATTCGAAGCTTGCTATATTCGAATTCGAGCACATGCAATCCACCAGCATTGCCTAACTTTAGGCGTTTACTGATTAGCCACTGCTACTGTCGTTGGATGTTGCGGACCAAAAACGAAGAAGATAGGCTTAACTATGTAATTTTGTTATTGTTACCAAACCGTACTTGTATAGTTTATATATACAAAGGGGAATCAAACCGAGGTATTGTTATCGCAGTGGACGCGCACGAACTGAACCCAAGGTAGCAGTGCGAGAGCCACGGAATGTGCATCGCACCAGGTCTCGCCTTGCTTGCCAAAGCTCTCTTCTCGCTCGCGATATCGGACGGGCGTTCGGGTTTTTGTTTTGCGAGGACGCTTGCTTGCAGAGCCGCTGCCTGGGAAAAGACTGATTTGGACTCGCAGCACTGGCAGCCTTCTTCGGTTCGGTTCGCTCGCTGCGCAATGTTTCCGTCTTCTTTTGCCGTGGGGAAGATTCGCTCCGGAGTGAGAAAGCTCACTCACTGATATTCGCATCCACAAACACAGACACAGGACCTATCCGGACCGCGGGAGTGAAAAATTTTGTCGATAAAACCCTAGCCTACCGAAAGGATCCTTGCGACAGTATCGGAGCGGTGAGCAGTTTACTCGCTGATAGCTTTTTTTAGCCGAACGCCAGAGCTTTTCTTTAACCGGTGGAGTGATGGGAGCTCGAGCTTTCAAGGTTTCGTGAGCAAAAGCTTTACTGTCAGCATCTCTCACATGCTCATGTTTGCTATCTCTTTCTCCATTAGAATGAAGGATTTTCGCTCTCATGTTAATTTTCATCAGCTGTAAATCAAATGGCTGAAAGGATCTGCTTCCATTTTCGAAAAAAAAAATCAATTATACACACACACAGACGTACAAACACCAAGGTATGCGTGTTTCGTACCAAGAGACTCTGTTATTTCTAGTAAGGGTCACACATTCAACGTATGATATGCTTGCACCGCTACTGTTTCATTCACAGAGACCAAGAGGCTATACAGACGATGCGGTTTCGAGGCTCGATCGGCATTTGTGCCAGCGTTTATGTACCAGCAGCTCACCAATAGGAGTGTAAGAGTGCAAATGCTTGCGATTTTAGTTATATATTTAAAATCTAAGCTAAACATGAGGTTCCTTTATATTATAAGTACAAACTTGTTCAACAAAAATGAATCTTAAAAATGCATCATTAAGTGCTTCTGTTCCAACTCATTTCTCATTCATAGTGAAATTCATATAAATTCTTCGATTATAAAAATAGCCACCCGCCCGGCAATAGACGATCGTTCCCTACGCGATACCAAACATTCCAGAGTCCGAACGGTGCGAATACGTTTATCCTTCTTGTCCTCCCAGTAAGTACACGGTGGCTTCGAAAGCTACGGCGCAAGCTCTCCAGAACTCTCTCGTAAAGTTGCAAAACTGCAAATTACTCTCTATCTCCCTACACGCTCACAAGCTCACACAGGAGACAGTACTGCAGGAACCTAACAGAGCGTACGACATAGTAGAATAATGTGGCACGGTGGCAGTATTCAACTCGACCCAAATACGGTCCCACTACCACATTATAAAAAGAGAAAGATAGAGAGAGAGAGGGAGAGAGTGAGAAGAAAAGTGAAGCAACTCACTTCCAGCCAAAAGCTCCTCCGCACATCGTCCAAACAACGTCCTACTCCAACACGTAGTAAAGTGTGCCGTTTCATCCCCGGGTTTACCGAATCTGCCCAAAAGCCTGCACTTCTCATTCATTCTTCCCGCTCTGTATTCCGCAAAAAAAGCTCCCCCATTTTGGCACGGTTCGAAAGGCAGAGCACGGAGCAGGTATAGGTTTACTCCCACACTTCGAAAGCTTCCAAATGGTGAAATCGGAATGGTGCAGTCTAGCGCAATGTTGTCGATGATGCATGATGCTCCTAGCGGAAAATACCCCTTCTATGTTCGATGCCCTAAATAATGACTAGTAAAAATGTTCTGTTCGCATTTGCGTGTGTGTGTGTGCGTATTTGTGTGCGGCGTACGATATTTTAGCGATTTGGTCTGGCAATATACTATCAGAGCGAAAGAAGTGCAGCCTGATACAATGGATAAGATTGGCCCCATCTCTTGATAAATTAGGTTTAATTAAAGCACAAAAATAAATTACCCTTTATTTGCTCGCTTAAAAGTGCTCTAGTAGTTATGCCCCTGAAAGTATGCAACTGATGGTGAATATCTTGGCGAGCGGGGATAGCAAGGAAAACACATGTTCGGTAAGCAAGGATAGTAAAAAGCATGCGCTCTAGCGGTGGAATAAAGAGGCAATCTGTCCTATCTTATTATGATTCTCCATTGTTTATCATTGGTTTTTCCAGCCCGGTCCAACATATTTATTATCTGTGCTTTTATTTTTTTTGAAGGACGATGGGGATTTTTTTATTTTATGATAAATTCCATTACGGATCGATGAAGAGGAGCGTTTAAGACTTTAATCAGCATTTCAGCTCATATATTAATGACCTACCTGTATACCTGCTTAAGAGCTTGTCCACCATACTATGAGATGCTACCAAGGCCATAACCCAAATTGACCCACAATCCCGGCAAATTGACAATGACTTTTCAATCGTCCTCCTCATCCGACCGGCTGTACACATTTTTCTACGATAGCCACGGGTACACACGGACACGATACAGGTGTTTTCCCAGGAACCTTTGAAACCCGAGAACATTCCAGGAATCGTCGTTGTTGTCGTCGTTTTCGCTCCTGCCGATGTATGCGAAAAGTTGACTGTCCGCTTAAATGGCCATATATAGCTGTTCCCATCCCAGCCCCGTTGGGTCGTCGTAAATCATTCTACCAGAACTTACCCCCGAAACTGTTGTTGTTTGGGGTTGTTGGTGCCATATAGCGTTTCCTTTTGCCCTATGGAAAGGGCACGCATCACAAAACGATCGTCCTTCTAGCGAACATTAACCTTCCCTAGCCGTTTTGTTTTTTTCTCTGCCTTCTTCTTCATCCTCTGCTTCCGAACCATATTAAAACGAACATTCGGGACGGGGACCCTTTACGTTCCTGGGCGCCTTCTGCTCGTTCTACTGGACGAAGGGAAATCAGGCCACGTATTGGCAATTATTTTCATGTTTGGCCACACTTTGACTGCTCACGGAATCGGCGTGAAAAGCATCGAAAGTGGGAAAGGTGGTAGTGGTGCTAGTCGTAGTAGTAGTAGTAGTACCAGAAGGTAGTCCTAAGTATGCATTCAGCTCGCTCCGTCTCGTCGTGCTGGTATCAAACAGGACAGACTTCAGCGAGACTTCCGAAAGAAAGCTCGGTGAACGAGCTCGATTAACTGCATGGGATGTAATTATACGGCACGAGCCTTCTCTGCTCGATGGCGGAGGGCAAGGGTAGCAGCTGTAAGAAGTGGCTCTTGAGCAGGGCTCACAATAATAATAACGGCACGAAACAACACGTATCGTACCGCTCGTTTGCCATGTCTTGCGCCATGCAAACAATCAACCGAATGGGAAATTTCACAAATTGGCCCTAATGCTGGCCCACGAAACCTTACCTTGTACTGTGTGTGTGAGTGAGTGTTTGTACCGTTTGATGTTTGGCTTTATTTACATCGGAAATTGTCAAGAGGGAGGAAAGAGTAAAAATGAACAGCAGCCTGCTTATAAAGGAAGTGGGGAGAAAACTTTCAAATAAATATACTCACACAAAGGCACACCTCACAATCCACAGTTTGAGGTCGGCTCAGCTTGAAACCGTTTAGAGTGGTAAGCATCAACGATTTTAAATCGTGTGCCACTCCATTTTCTGTCAGCTGTTTTGACGCTGTTTTGTGGATTGTTTTACACGTGTAATGGATGGATTAGTTTTTATTGCTGACACATGTGGTACAAACGAACGGTCGGTGACGAACTATTGTGTGCACAATAGAAATACAATGGGGAGGCTAAGGAATCCTAGAATATACTGAAAGAAGCTTTAAAAAGCCCCTCAGTGGTGCTCTGAAAATTTCAAAATATCATCAAACATCTACAGATGAAGAAATTGCACTCGCTTGTTGTTTTAAATATTAATTACAAAAAAATATAAAATTGTTCAAAATAAAATAATATAAATCCAGCTCTTATTTGTAACCGTTTTCAGTAAATCTACAACCACCGCCTAAATGTATGCAATCCTACCTGCATCTATTTCTCAATGTTATTCCTACTACTTGTTTATTCCTGCTATGAAACTCGCAATCTAGCAAACTCGGTCTCACTTCATATGCAAAATGCATCCTACCAAATCTCACATTATAGCAAAATATTTAAATTGTCATTGAACGCAAAACGATCACCGTACCATTATCGCCAGTACACCGATATGAATCGTTCTGCACGCTCTCCATACTCTACCATCAATCATCTGTTGTTGCTTACCTATTTGTACACTCCTCGTCCCTATTTTCCGTAATCTTTCTTTTCTCTCTTTCTCTCTCTCTCTCTCT
>KB696169.1:2500-11965 GCA_000349165.1 Anopheles christyi | reverse complement strand
CTATTAAATTTGCACCGACCAAACACTCGACCGTCCAGTCCAGCGAGCCGCTCTCGAGCGACGAATCGAGCCTTTTCGAGCTCAGCGTCCATTTGTAAAACTGAAAAAAAAAACATGCAGAAGAATAAAAAAAAACAACCTCAACCAACGGCCCAGCGCAGTCCGTTTCGCATTTATTGGCCCAAAAGTTCTCTAGTAAAGTGCATTTTACGGTTATCGGTCCGCTATAAGTCAGCCTACCACCCCGTCAGGTCGGTCCCGAGTGAAATCTTACCACCGCCACAGGGAGAAGAATGTGCATTCGCCACAAATTTTGAAAGCACTTGCTCTCGCTCGCCGTCGCCTGTTTGCGGACCCTGCGCGTCCGCAAACGGTACCGAGCGTATGATCGCTTCAGGAAAACTTTTCCAATTAACTTTAAAACCATCATCCCGAAATGTTGCTCGCTCTGTCCCAGTTTTGCCCCGTCATTCCCGGGAAACCTAAGCATCCTTTTGCCACTCGACTCGGTGTGCTTTGACCACTCGACCACATTCAAAATGCAGACGATCGAACTGGCTTCCACCCCTTCCCAACACTCCTGCTGTTGGAACTGTAACGGACGCTACCAGTGGAGTTACCGGTGTAGCATTTGCAAAACCAACTCCTCACCTCCTCTTTTCCGTTCAACCCCCCCGGAAGGAGGGAAAAAGGACAAGGTTTTCGTTTATTTTATTGACGTTACTTTACGATTGCAATCCATTTTCCGGCGGTGGTTCAATTTCCCGAAATTGCACGAGCTAAATATTGCAACAGCACTGGTGCCTGGTACAGATAAAGCTCCACGAATCGGTTGTCAATCTGGCAAACAAAAAACCCAACCACCAAGCAACAAGAACAGGAGCTTCCTGCTCACTTACGCCATGAGCTTAGATCCGCGTGAGCTTTATTTATGTGTTGCAGCCATCTTCTATGGCACACACACACACACACACACTCACCGGTAAGCATTATGGGAGAAGGCAACCAGAACGGTAGCAACGATAACAAGCTTGATTTCTGTAAACATTAAGATGGTGGTTTGTTTGCTTTCTTTACTGCAATTTCTGTGCATAAATTACCATTCATTTGCGGCAGTACAAACAGTTGGTACCGATGCAAAACGCAGTTAATCCCTCCACCACCACCAACACCAACACCAAGCATCAGCAAATGACCACGGGGGCCACCGGTGAGGAAAGGGCGTGGAATAAAATATGGTAACTTGTGAATCGTTCCGTTCCGCAACCAACACCGGCGACCTATCGGCACGGGGCAACACGATTGCGAACCGCATTGTTCAAGTTGTTGAATAATGCAATAACTCGTGCGAAGCGTGGTAGATAGTCGATGGCCGCGTCTTGCATTCGCGCCGCTTCCATAAAAAATGAATGCAAATAAATCCCCAAAGACATAACCCCAGCCCGCCTGCCCACTAACCAACTGCTGGCTCGGGACCCGCTGTTGGCTGACCACGCGCAGGACGGTGGAGGATGGCCACAAACTGCGAGAATAAATTATGACGACGGCCACACTGCATCAGTGTGGGGCCGTGTCTGTATCTTCATCTTCATCATCATCGTCCTCATCAGCGTAAAGCTGCTGGTGCACATGACTCCGGAACGAACGAAGGACGGTCTGCTTGGACGCTTTGTTTTATGTTATAACAATGCGCAAGGTGGTTGTATGTTTTTCTTTTTGTGTGTTCCCCGCCAGAAGAATGCTGTGCACATGACTTTTTTTTACTTGTACTAGGAATGGACAGCGGGATCGTTTTCTTCGGTTTAAAATACAATCTAATGCAATTTTTCAAACTAAATTGCATCCACATGAGCACGAAAAAGTGGTTTAATTAGAATGACAACACAAACACAACTGCTCAGGTGTAGTGCTGCAATTTGAAATGCATTGCACTTGCCTTCTAGATTACTGATAATGTGAAACAATTTTACTGCCAAACGAGGCGCTCACCTGCTCGTATTTTGCTGCCATCGGTCTCAAACCGTATGAATTAATGGTAGCATTAAAAAGTTCATTTGAATATCTTCAACAACTGGTACCATCAATTCACCGTCAAAGGATCCTTAAACTAATTTTTAATTAACGCTTGTTGTGTCATTCTTATGATTTATTCACATCATCAACATATGCACCTCTGCTTTCAAACATCTGTCACACTAACAAACCGTCTTGCATCTTCGTTACTGCTCCCCAATTTTACCCTGTCTCTCTTTCTCTCTCTCTCAAATACACACACATATACATACGATGGTGTAAATTATTCTGCATCCTGCAAAAACACCTAATCAACCCTAACTTTCTTGGGGGAATACTGTTCCACCCATTCCAGCCAGCTCCGTGTAAACTCATCCAGTGCACATAACCATCTCATGATCACATTTTACATAATTGATTAATGTTTGATCAAAGTTTGTCCTTACCATAAAGTTCCCCCGTTATCAGAAAAGGGACGCAGAGCCACGCAAAACACACGTCCATAATGTGATGAATTTGTTCTCAAGAGCAAACTTTAAGTCCACATCTGGTTGGTCAATCAAACTGATAGACACACATACATACACTCACTTCTATTGTGCAACTTCAGAATAAAAAAACCCGGCTGCATTCGAAAGCACAAACAGCCAATCACATCAATCATCTAATCAATACCGAACCCTCAATAATATAAAAAAAGAGAGAGAGGATAAAAATTTACACCACAAGCAGGTGTCGTTTGGCCTGACGAAGTAACGAATTGTGTTTTGGGACAAACTTCTTTACCCCCTCTTGGCAACCCGGCCAAGGAATCAACTTTAAATTTCAATACCCATCGAGCAAGCTCTCGTAGAAATAATCAAATCGAACTTTTCTTCTTTCATTTTTATGATTTCCTTTTTTGTGCCTTTTTCTTTACGTTCCATTTCATTTCGATATTCATTTTTTTATTCTCGTACCAGTAAATGTGGTGAATGTGAAGAGAAACCCTGCGCCCTTTCTTGTTGGGAGTGGCGTATGCACGTGCCCGCTCTAGTGTATGTGTGCGTTTGTATATTTGTGAGCGTATGTGTGTATGTGTTTGTGTATGTTAGGACGCCTTATGGCAAAAAACAACACGCAGAACTCAGATCGACGGACCGATATGACGTAACGCTAAAGAAGAACAGACAAGAACAAACAATGAAGCAGATGGGGAAGATGGGAAGAAGATGACAAGACTACTACTACCAGAACTTTGCAGAACGTAACTGTCAAAGTGACAGCAGCTGTCAAGCTACTACTCACCGTGTATTCATGGAACTGTAACACGTCCACGAAGTGCAGGACAAAGAATGTACTTTCACATAAAGGCCTGATGACTCCTTCACCCATATCCTTTTGTCCTTCTCTCTTTCTCTTTTTGTCTCTCTCTCTCACACACATCACTATCTCTTAACTTCGGACAAATTTCAACAACTGGGCAAATGAAACAAACACTGAACATATACACACTTTACAACGATCTTACCATTTTTTTAAAACTGCTCCCCTCACAACTACCAAACCAACATAAGACGCTACCGACAAAGCTTCATCCCAACACTATCGCAAACACTGGCGATAGGTCTACGACACACAAACATCTCAGCAAGCAAGCTAACTGTCGCCCTGGAAACTAACACTGCCTGCGGGACGACTCGTTGCGTTTTCCAGGGCAACCTGCAGCCCTTGTCAAAGTAACACCTTGTACGACAAATGGTTCGTGTAGCTCGGCACAAAAACAACAACAACAACGACGACGAGAAGAAAACGTAACAGAAACAGTTGCCTTCGGACGAAAATAGGCCACTTCGTCCACAGATGAAGGTGGCTTCCTTCTTCTTTTTTTTTACATCACTGTTCGTCAGAGTGTATTTCGCTCTGTCTTTCTCTATTACTCTATCACTCTCTCTCTCTCTCTTTATTCTGTTTTATTCCTTTTACCAGAGTATCATTTTGTTGTTGTTTTTTTTCTAGGCGACTTTCTTCCCAAGATAGCGCGGACTACTGCACCCCATTCGGGGGGAATGGGGCTGTGTCCCTACGCTCGCAACAAGATCTGCGGGGATCCTGCCGCCAATTGTCCATAACCTCGCGCATTACCTCTAGCCCGCTAGCAAGCAACGAAATAACCAAAACGAAAAAAAAACAAACAAAACTGAATACCAATTCCAGCACGATCCGCGAATGCATGCTCGCGGACGTTTCGCCGAATCCTTTCTTCTAGGGTTTGCTCTCCAATATAGTAAAAGGGATGCATGTACGTTTGAGCTGCATGCGCATCGATTTGATTAAACCGACACACATACACACACACACACTCCTTCTCTTTCTGGTCTCGTTTCATCTTTCTCTAACAAAATAAAACTGCATTTCATCTTTCGTAGCTGCCTTCGATGTGCACTGTACGAAGAAGCATGACGGTAAAGCACGAAGCTCGCGCGCATGCTGTCTCTACAAGTAGATAACGATGAAAGCATGATGACGATGATGATAATGCATGATGATTGTTGCATGTTGTTGTGCTGCATGTGTGTATCACTCTCTTTCTCCCACCCTTCATTCCTACCTTCACTCCCAACACGCAGTAGTCATTCCTGAGCATGTGCATGTGCATGGCGTGGCGTAGGCGAATATCTGGTAGTAATCGTGTCTCAGTCGTTTGTCGCATGAAATGTTTCCTCTCGCATGATAGCATTAAGCATTAGATGTGTGTGTTGGTCCAGTTGTGTTTTTTTTTTTTTTTAGTTAACCCTTCTCTGCTATTACTTACGTGGTGCTTTTAAACGCTGCTACTGCAAACGACTACAGCACGATGAACACAACTACACCGAAATGTAGCCTTTGTTTGCATGGTTCGATAAATTGCATCTTCATAGCATGGCATGGCATGGCATGTGATTTTATTTTATTTAACTACGCTCGGTCCTCCGCTACCTTCGCGTCGCATCTAACGAACAATATCATCCAGGTGCATGTGCTGCATGTACGCTTCTGCACGTCACCTTGCATGTTCTTAGTGCCTGTGCATGGTATGACAAGGGTTTGTTGCATGTTGTCCTTTATTTTCTCCCCCTCACCTCACCGCCAGTCCCTGATACTCCTTTCACCCTCATCTTACCTACCTATTCCACCCCTTTCTTATCAGTAATAGCTATACCTTTCGCATGGACGCACCTCACTTCCCGCACCGGCACGAACCGGGGCAATTTGGAATGTTTTAGATAAGAGAGAATAAAAAAAACCCACACACACAAGCAAACGAGTTTCAAATTTTTAAACCATCCCCCCCCCCCTTCTCTCTACACCATTCACTTCCCACTGCCTTAAAAAAACAACGACACTATCACACTCACTGAGAGCGAACTGTATGCGCACACCACACCAGGGTGTAGGATGGCATTTTCGAATCGCCACCGAAACCCGACACCGGAAATAAAACTGCCCTACCTTTCTTTTGTTCTTCTTTTTGCCCTTTCGCCCTTTCATCTGCATGCATCCGTGTTTTTATTCGATTTTTCTTTTCATTGTGTCAGTTTAAAGAAAATTCGACATCTAACAAAACCAGCACACAAGAGAGGTTTTTTGTTTTGGATGCCATTCAAAATGGCGACAAAACTTGGCACGAAGTGTTTCCCTCTAGTGTGGGCATCTTTAAATGAAAAGAAGAAAAGCGAATTGGTATCCAATTTATAAGTAAAAAACACATTCAACATTTTTTCGGGCATATACCCCTTAGGAAAAAAACACAACCATGCTTGTGTGCTGGAACCGGACTTTTTGTTCTCCCCACTCTGCCCATAACCTCACTATGGATAAATATTTGTTGCTCTAATAGCACCAACACAAAAAAAAACCACTCGATACGACGCAAAGCTCTCAGTTCATGGATGTTCAAGTGCTTTGTGCCATACCCCGTACGTCTCCACCTCCACCCCGTCCTTTTCTCTTCGGTATTCCGAACTACAGCTTTTGTTCGGGCTTTAATTTACATACTTTAGACGACGCTTTCCCGATTCCCCAAAACATTTCCAAACTCATCCTACTGGAATAAGTCCTTCAACTCTCTTTTATACCCTATCCCCATCGAGTACAACCCGTTTTGCATTCTTTACATTCTGATGATCCTGTGCCCTGTTTTTTTTCTTTCTTTCCTTCTTTTCGTACCGTAAGAAGTTTAACCTAGTGTACCTTGTCTTCTCGTTTACCTTCTCTTTTACTCGGTCTCGTTTTTTTTTATATCCATTTTTAACACGCTCTGGAGATCCTTTATTAGTAATTACCAACCTTACTTTCTCACTCTCTCAAACACTGGTTCTTTTTTCTAGATTTTTATATCTTTTCTCATCTCAAGTAATTTGTCCTTTTTAATCTCTCTTTCTCTCCCTCATACACATAATCAAATGTCTTCAAATTAGTTTCTCTCTCTATTTCTCTCTCTCCGTCTCTGTGTCTTTATCCTCTTTTCTAGCTTGTGTTTTTTTTTCAAAAAACACTTTCCGACTCATTCCAATGTATTAATTATTCAGACTCTAAAGCACATCATGACTCATACCGTGATGGCTCAACTGTGACCAACTGGATGGAAACTATCTCTACCCCTTTCCTCCCGCAACCATTCCTTTGTTCCTTACCCTTCCCAACCTTTCCTTTTTACGGTCATATTTCCGGATACTTTAGATTAAATATCGACATTCTTTCCATTATTGTATCATGTTGAATAATCAGTACGTGAGTGTTTTGTTTTTACTTTTTTAAACCGACCTCCCGATCACTACTACCTAGCGTGTAGCGTGTCTGAGCGCTGCCGGATATTCGGAGGCTTAATTCCTTTGTGTAGATACAGACCCCAGATCCAGCGAGGGATAATTTCAGGGAAAGTTCGATTCCATCTACACACAAAGTATTGCCCAACTAGTAGTAGAAAACCCCCAACCCATCCCAAGAGCTTCCCTTGTTTTTAAATTTTCCTACATATTTCAGTACATTTTCGAGCCCTTTTCCGGTTTATGTGTGTATGTGCAGGCTAGTACATTCCCACGCACGCAGCGAGACACTTGGAAAAACAAAGAGAGGAAAATGGAGAAAGAATATTAATTTGGTCATTGCATTGTTTAAATCCATTTCAAATACAATAGAACTCGAGATAGCAAAATAGACCGGAAAATGTTACTTCACGTATATTCCCTGTCTTTCCTTGACCCTCCCCCTGTGCATTGTAGTAAACAACCACCAACCCCTGCCATGTCCAACAGTCCGACCCCTATCATACTGTCTCTATATCTATCTATCTCTCTCTCTCTGCTCTATAGCTCCCCTTACCCAACCAGCTACTGTTTAAAATACCTTATAAGCATAACAAAATTAATCAACTCCAAAAAGCAAAAAAAAAATACTACCAATACCCTATGTACAATCATTACCGTCTTTGAATTAAGCGCACACAGTTCGTACACTTTTCGCCAGATGTCACTAATATATTTTTTCTTTCATTTCCCGAACATGGCTGCAACCTCTCGTCCTTCGCCTGCCTGTGCATCGAATCCGTTGATCTCCAACCAATAACGTGCAACGAAAACTTAAAATCAAACAAAATACACAAAACACGAATACACAAAACACACATAAATGCACACCCCTAATAACATGACGAACCCGTAGGAGTACAGTGTACAGCTCACGTTCCGAGAACAGTGGCTGGACGAACGATTAAAGTTCGATGACATCGGTGGTAAGTATGGTGAAAAACTATGGGGATGATAAGAAAATTTGGGACACAATAGGGATAGTGTGGCTTTTAAACTTTGGACCCTAAAGGCAAAACAATTCCGTCGTACCCATGGACACATTGGAAATCCTTTTCAACAGTCGAGTTTTTATATTTGGAATCACTCTACGGTTTGTCTGCTATAAGAATAGAACCGTGCTCGAGTAGAGCAGCCCCTTTCTTCTGTAGTGTCTTGTGACGAAAGGGGGCGGCCATTCACCACAACCAATCCCGGCCAACCCCGTATTCCATCAAAACAATCTCATCCAGGGGTGGGCTCTTCGTATACAGATTAAATTTTCGCTAAACGTCATAAGCGTTTCAATCATCTCTTGTAGCGGGAAATTAGAGTAGGCTTTGCACCGCTATCAACAACACCACCAACCTCTCTGCTACGCATCACCAATAAAAACCACTTCGAAGGCACATGCCAAAACCCGGTTGCCAATTTCAACCTCCAAAGGACCAGATCGAGCCGGGACATTGTACCGAAAATCATTTTCCTCGCCTTCTTCGATCGTAAATTCGATATGTTACACTCGGCTTACCACTCGTTTGATGTGGGAGAGTGTAGGATCTGGGAGACCATAATAATGTTTTTACTCCTCCTTCACACACACACACAAACTACGTCACACCTTCCCACAAATCCTACTCCCCTTCACCAGCTGTGCGCGTGTCAACGTTGCTAAAGCGCCTACATTTAGGCACACCGCACTGCAGCTATTTCGCACCGTATACCTTCCGCTGGCTGCTCGCAGTAGGCCAATCTCGCTGGCAGTCCATCCCGTTCGTTTCCCGATCAAACGTCGCGCACGTGCTTGTTTCGCAGTTCCGGTTCTCTACCCCACGTTCGGGCGGTAGGAGAGAAAGAAATGGAAGGGCGAACGCTTCCGAACACCATCGATTACCGGAACAAACTTGAAATTTTCCCCCGCAACGAGCGCGCACGTTTCTCCTCCTTCAGTGCTCGGTAACTTTGACTAGCGGTGCCTAGATTGCTGACGAAATTCGATTACGCTTCATCGACCGGTCCAAACCCAAAGGCTACGACACACATCACCGGCAAGAACGTCCCCAAGAACGTGCCAATCAAGGGTTTTTCGTTCCCTCGCAGGGGAAAAAGGGAGAAGGCCGGAACAACTTTTACCACCATCCAGCCCGAGGTGAAGTAACACCATCCGTCCTCATAACCTTCCCACGTCCCCCTGCAACCCCTTCCCCACAACTCCACTCCGTTAAACCAGATGAAGTGAGGGATCAGGGGAAAAAAAACCTACCTACCAACCATCCCGGTTGTTTGGACGGAGGCAATCAGCGCTCAAGAAAAATCTCGCGAGCTCTTGCGAAATATTGATATTCCCGCCTGGGACAATCATCGTTCCATCCATCTCTCAGCCTTCTCTTGGGCAAACTTTACCAACGCCTCAAGTTGGGCATTTCCGGTTCGATTCTTTAAACATTGACACATACGCTCAGACACAACCATATGTACGTGGAGTTTGTGCTGCAGCCTTAATGTGTGTCCTCATTCCCTCCTCCAAAACGTAAACCAAGAACTCATGTTTTCATGTGTGGGTTCGTTCATCATTTTCATCATTTCGGAATAAGAAAATCTATACCCCGGAGGGAAGTCCCTAAAACGCAATAATGTTGATAAAACG
>KB696147.1:5224-15939 GCA_000349165.1 Anopheles christyi | reverse complement strand
AACACGATGAATGGTTTTAATTGACCCCTCTGTGCTCTGGCAGTAATCACCGTGGCAAAGGAGGCAATCTGTTTTAAATTACAGTTGCATTACAGGTAGACAGATAAGCGAATCACGTATCGCTGATACAATGCAACGATCATTAAGCATATACCCAAAAAAAAAAAAAGACTGCCAAACAATCAGCAAACATGACGCACGTGATTTATTTGTTTGGCAAATAAATTGACAGCAAAAAAATTAATAACATGAAGCAGTGCATATGCTTTCAAATGAGATTGCCAAATGTTAAGACATTTAAGTAACAGAAAGAAAGAAGAACCTCAATGATAGCAGCTGCTCTCATTGCCACGAGCATAGAAAACACTGTCTCCTTGATGGAAAAAAGCGTTTCTGCAGCCATTGTGTTTTTCCATCACTCACTGTTTTCCTTGCGCCTAGCCCATCCGACGCACGTGAATCAGGCAAACCAAACGGGGAAATGTTTTCCATCTCATTACTTTCCCTCTTTTCCATTTTAATGCCACCGTGCATGATAAGAACCCATTTTATTACCGCCATTAGGCTTTGACGATCGCGTATGGATGGTTGAGGTCTTTACGTTCTGTGCTATCCACAACGCGTGTCCCTCGCGTCCCCCTTTCAGGACCAACGAAAGCCCTGCTACACAATGGGCCCGGGTGTAATCATCCTCCTTTTAGCCAACCGCCGTAATACCATCCGTAAGCCCACGCGGCACTATACCCTTCCCCTCTTTAGTAGGCTGATGGTGGCCCGTTCGAATATCTGGAAGGGAGGCCAATTTTACGATCTATTTTGTGTTGTGTCGTAAAAGTTCGTAAAAATAGAAAGCCTTTCTCCCTTTGCACGCTGCAGGGTTGTACGGTTGATGCTGAGTGTGCCCATTGGAATGTGAGGAAAAGCTACTGTCTTGGTAGCGTTAGGACGATTCTAGCACACAATGGGTTTTCTGTGTGGAAAGCAGCAATTAAAGCGCTTGCTTCACAATTGCTACTTCGGTACAGTATGAAGAGATTTGGTTGAAAGGAACTCACCATCAAAGCGAATATCAGTTCATAAAATTAAACCACACATTGTTTGCAGTCGCAGGACGGCGGTCTTACGGTACTGCACTGACACTGTTTTCCATCAAGTCGGCTTACTTAGTCGGAGAGTGAATGAATCGAAAATTAAATAATATGAATCTCACCTTGCAATCCGTCTCTGTTTCAGTGGTGCACTTCCCTGTTCCCAGGTTTTAACTTTACCCTGGTAAGTCGATTTTATGGCAAACTTATCGAAGAAATGTGAACCGGCATGATAGGACGCGTAGGAGGGCCATCATAAACGTGGCGCCATAAGCTGGGAGCTGTGCCTTTTGAGCAGGGCCCCATTCATTCGTGCGCGGGAGCAGCGGCTGGGAAGGGCTTTGGATTGGATGGAATTATCTGTAAATAAAACCAAAATTTAATTGGCACCGATACCGGCTCTGGCATGGGCAATAAAACTGTGCCCGTTGTTAATAAAGCTGCTACCGGCTGCAAAAGTGCAGCAAAAGTTGAATTTACTGCAATAGCCAGAGTAGGGGGTTTTCTCCTTGGGGATAGCGGTGCGATCAGCGTTGATCCGATGGCCGATCGAGGTGGTTGGAGATTCGTTACTTGGGCAAGGTGTATGTAAGATTTTATTTTTTCTCAACCGTTCGTATCACACAACGAGTAAAACTGTATTTACCCGCAGAAAGGATTAGATTGGTGTGTGATTTGAGCCGGATTTCGGTTTAATAAATCATGCACCAGCAGTGTGGTGACAGCACGGGCGGTGTTGAGTACATAGTTACCGATACATTAAGCGAACATTAAAATGCTTTAAGGTGTGTAAGTGAGGCGGAGGCGCATAAGAAGCGCTTGCAACACAGCTAATAGACGATAGCGAATGGGATTAAATGAACGTTTAACTACCGTATTGCATGTTTTTGCAAATGTTTGCAAAGGCGAAGAAAGGCCATTTATAAAGTAAGTTTTAAGGAAATGCAGTTATGTGAAAGCTCTTGTACAGAAAAAGTTTGCACTAAACGGATGTAAAACAAACGCTTCATATGTTTTGCACAGCATTTATATAAACCATTTATATTAACCAAGTTCCGTTTTTTCTTAAATCTATTTCAATTTTGTAATGCTATCGACAGAAAAACTTTCGGTTTTAAAAATATTGTTTTACCTTGAATTCATTCATGCAATGAAACCCTTCGCAGTCTCCTGTTTGCAAAAGATGCCATCCCATTAGGTATAAGAGTTATGGGCTACCACCACATATCATGAGCCAATTTCACGCTGGCACAGCGTCAGTGTGGCGTGATCGCCATTGGTTTTGGGATGCGAAGAGCACGTTAGAAGCAATGGATATCCAACAAATATAGATCAGGGAAGCACTTAGTAGAAAAAGGAAGTAAAAATTAAAAGGAAAGGGATAGCATGTTAAAAGAAAAAAAAACGCATTTCTCAAAGGATCACTGTGTGTGTCGCCAGCGTAGACCTTTGAACATACGGTCCGTTGAAAAAAAAAAGGAACACCAGAATGGTCAATGGTGATGGTGGTTACGCAACGCACGCATTCCATGCTGCATCACTAAGGAGCCAGACCAATTCATTCGATCGGGTCGAGGCTCTCAGGTGGATGGACGGACGCACGCAACGCAACCTCCGGCCGTGTACCATTTGGGCAGGCCCTTCGCCAAGGCGCCAGGAACGTATGGATGGGATTTTATGTGACAGTTTTATGTGTCTATTGTCTGCAATCTGACTTTTGGGATCGATCGCGCAAAGAAAAGGGGCTGATTGTGGGACGCTTCTGGATGGCGCCTACCGATGGTTGGATAGGCGACGCGTGTATTTAGCATGCACCCCGTTCCACCTTGGGTGCTGGTTTAGGAGGTGACCTACCGGACAGCCTCCGAAGAACGGTAGGCTCAGGTGTATAGATTTTATATTTATTTGATACATTTTGTACTGCATCTAACGCTAGCAGGATGGAAATAATGCATTAGTGTTTTGTCTTCTTTCAATACTTTGATAATACAAAGTTCAACTAAAAAATAATATCGTAGTTCATGTGCATTGTTCCCTTCCATTAGAGGCAA
The DNA here is from genome assembly GCA_000349165.1 of Anopheles christyi. NCBI lineage: Eukaryota > Metazoa > Arthropoda > Insecta > Diptera > Culicidae > Anopheles > Anopheles christyi. The sequence continues at coordinate 12,800 of KB696147.1, read as the reverse complement.
AAAGAAACAAAAATGTGAAGACAAGAGCACTTTTGAGCGATTGAAGTAGAGACTTGAAAGACCTTTCCCCATCGCCGGGGAGGGATATCGGTCGTGCGATATGGTAACGAGTAGGCAACAGAGTGGTTTGATAAGGCAAGCGTATGACACAACTCGTATGTGCATGTGATAAAACCAAAACCTGCCTGAGGAATGAAAGTTAGTAATGAATGCCACTTGTTATGAGCTTCATTTGCTCGTCATTTCACCGTCTTTGTTTTTTTATTTGAGTACTTGAAGTAGATGAATTAATTTGTGTTTTTTGTCTTTATGCTTTTCATGAGTCATTTTGGGCATTCAATATGTTTAATGTGCCTTTTTTTCAATCATATCATATAAATGGCCATGCAAATTTAATCGTTTCAACAAGCATTTACAGTGAGGTATATGTATAAAAACAGAGAAAATCTTCATTCCGAATACATCCACTGTTTTCTAACGTTTGCATAAATTTATTTCACATTTTCTCCGATGCTCGGTAGCATTAATTTAACCGATTTTATGTTTGAAAAATCGTGATTTTCTATTCGTGTATTTTTCATGCAAATGAGATTAAAGTCCAAAGCTAATTATGGGTTTAAAAGTTCAACTTAATTAGGGCAGATTTTCCTTTAAGAACATAAGAAAATGCCTCGTACGAATCGTAGAATCCAGTTTTTCCACGCCAACGCAACCACGCCTTCTTTTTATTCATCCGCCATTTTAGTGCCCTCTCAGCGTGTGAGGCGTGGCTGTCGAGCGTCGAGCAGTCGGCGGTCTACACATCAGATGGCGACCAGTTTGCGTTCGTCGCTTGTTTTGAACGGAAGTGTCTGTGCTGGTGGTGCGTATTTTTAGACGAAGGCAAAAGGAAGCAACAAAAGTAAACCACTATCACCATTTATCTTGTACGCACGATAAGGCGAATGAGCTTGTGATTTGCGTTTTCGGCAATTAGTGATTAGTGTGCTAGTGTGTGGTGGTTGGGAAACGAGATTGCATCTCGTGCCGCGTGTACATTTGCATATATTCGTCCCGTGGTTAAGGTGAAGCGAGTGATTGTTTAAAAAAAAACTATTTCGAAGTGTTGCTCCTGTAAGTGTGATTTGTGAAAAGTATTTACTGACCGATGTCATTACAGCTGGATGGGTACAGAACATGCGTGCAAAACTTAGTTCAAGTTAACCAAAAATAAAAGGAAATAGTTTGTTCAGTACCCGATTTTGTGAGCAAATATCAGCGTGAATAAATTTAAGTGCAATATTTTATACCTTACGTGCAAAAGGGAAATGTTCGGAGGAGAAGAAAATTAGCAAAAAAAAGCATTCCAAATACTTAAAATAAATTTGTACTGGAAGAGGCACGAACGTCTCAATTGTGGCTAACAGTGCTGATCGTCTGCCAATGAATACACTGTAAAGTACGCAGCTGACCAGCCTTGAGGAAAGCGGAGCTCGTCCTTCGGCAGATAGAACCCTTAATTGACCGTCTATCTGACGGTTCATCAACAAGATCTAAGGTAAGCAAATTGATTTGTTCTATAATATGAGACTAGCGAGCGATAAAGCGCCATGGCATGAGGGAATTAGTCCCCTCACCTCTCCACCTACTGCTCCTTATTTACGATAATTTGTTGGTGAATACTTTCGCGGAACCGTCCCTTCCCACGTTGTGGACACTAAGTACTAAAACTCAAAAGAAGTGCACCGTGGATGCAAGCGAACCGAAGTAACCCGACCGAAATGGAGTAACCGATAAAAGTGGCACCTTTTTCTAAGGCAAACACACGCGCTACACAGTCTGTCGCACGTAAATCATTAAATTTAATGGCCCCAATTAGGAGCCGGCAATCAAATTGCGACCGGGCGATCAAACCAGTGTGGACAGGGAGCGTCGAGGCGGCCCTGTCATAACTGGATGGGCAACCGAGCGAGCGAGCGCAAGATCATAATCATCAGAGTACCAATAATAAGACGTGTTTGTGCGCCCGGACCGAGAACCGAGGCGACGAGGCTACTTTGTTGCTAATTGATAAAAGATTCCATTGATTAGAGGGTTTAGGGGGGGGGGGGGTGGTTTGGGTAATGTAATAGAACAGCTCAAGGTTGTACGACACTAAAAAATCGATTCACCCATTTCAATAAAATTGGAATTAGATCATATTTTCTTGCCGTTTTATGAGTTGGTTTATGAGGACATATGAGGACGGAACTTGTTTTGAGACTGTTGTCAACAAACATGGTTGTGTTCAACGAGAGTGTTTGTTATACAAAAAAAAGGTCATCTTTTTGTACGAAAATTGTAAAATTATATACCATTTTTGGAATCTGGAAGCGGTCAATAGTTCCACGCACAAAAAGCAATCAATTCATTCATATTTCATTCCTTCACTGTCGAGAGATTTGTACGTGACAAATGGATCACAAAAAGGAACCGACTTGAGGAAGATGAGGCATTGGTATTGAATCGTACACCGCTGTTCATATCACCCAACGCGTCCTTCATTCATCCACTTACACATGCAAAAAGAAACAACAATGCAAAAAAAGAGAAGAAAACCACGAGGTAAATCCCGAATAGGGAACGAGAACAAAATCCGGGAGCTCTCCATCAAACGGACGACCACCGGCGATCGATCTTGCAACAAAACCACAAAAAGAAGCAAAGGGCGGCAAACTTCTTCTGCACTTTTCAAAAACCTTTAAGTCCAAAATCGTGTATCTAGTTTGGCGGTGAAAATTAGTCAAACTCGTCGTTGTCATCCTCGCCGTCATGCCGATACCGTTCATGGTGGGCGCGAGATGGAGGGATTAATCGTAAGCAAAAAGCAGACGAGAGGACAGTTCCGTGCGTTTGTGCGGTAGAATGTGTGACAGTGGGTGATCGGATATTTGGCAACCAGTTCTTAGCGGACGTGCGCGTTTGCGACCGCTTCCATCGTTCGCACGCCACCGAGTCGAGTGATCTTGCCGGCGGATGTTGTCTCGACGATCACCGCGCACTCACAGGTCAGTTAGTCACCTGAGTAGCCGTGCTATCCACGGCTTTTGGATTGGTTGCTTTGACAGCGTGCTGACATCGAAGACGATGACGCTTAATGCTCATACGCGTTCTTCCTTGTTGTTGTTTTTTTGCGAGCAAGGGCTTATAATCAAGATCCTACAGATGAATGAATGAAAAGTTGAATGAGTTTTGTATGAATGGTTTTTTCGGAATGGTGAGCCTGAACATATTTAACACAGAAGAAACTACAAAAAAATGAGAATAAATTATGCTGTATGAAGTTTATGTTTCATTTAGAATATTATTGTATTCAATGGCAGGTCAGTCAGCAATACTACGGTGCTGCTGTGATGTCACCAATTTTTTTCGGTTTGCTTCTGCTGATCTAATTCTAATAAATGTGTAGCTTAAGGTGTGTCCTTATCGACAACGCTCTTAAACAGCTTGTTTTGTGCAAAAATAAAAACAGCAAACACAAGCATAGCCGGTATGCATTAAAACCTGCAAACCACCGACCCGTGCTCCAGCCTTTCAGTTGGTGTAGGTGGTAGACGACTTTATGGAACCTTTTTGTTTGTCGCTTTACTACATCAACACCATCATCATCATCATCATCACCACCAACATCATGCATCAGATATTCCACTTAAAGTTATGCTTTATTTCCAACGCATCAATGCACTAATGGATTTGGCTCATCGTTTGAGATCCAGCAGAGTCCGAGAGACCCGAGCTAAGGGAGGCTGAGCTGACGGAAGGACGAGACGCACGGATGAAAAAAAAAAAAAACTGGTTGCTGGATCAATCAAACCGATCCGGAGATCTGAGATCGTAAAACTTTTTTACGACTGTTTACATTATTATCTGCGAGCCGAGTCCGGTGTGTGTGTAAATAAACACCACAAAAGGTGGACACTCCGTATGCTTGTGAGGTGTGAACAGAGGACCAGCACCCGGGGGCATCGTTTGGGCGAAGAATGTAGCGGAAATGTCAAAACGCGGCTAGCCTATGGCATTTAGAGATGGCGAAGAGGGATTAATAGGAGAGCTTGCGAGATTAGCACATCTAATAAGATCGAGAATCTGTGTATTAGAGGTTGTGTAGTATATGGAAATACTATGCGCTTCATAACATTAAAAAAGGCATTTCACCATTACCTACCTACTCTCTGCTGTCAGCATTATGTTGATCAGATAGTAAAGTTATAATATTTTAAGTAAACCGTTTTAACACACTTTTATTTTTATACATTACAGGCTGTGAAACGGTATGGTTTTATGCTTTTTATTTTCGCCTTATTCGAAGTACACTACAAGCTGCTCAATAAATCACAACCAGATGCGTCACGGAATGTCCATTTGTCGTTGTGCAATTGCTGGAATCCTGAGCAATGGTGCGCCTCTAGCATGGAATGAAATCCCTCCAGAACGGCTCACCGTCTCGATCAGATTAATGGGTCGTTTTACGTATCCCTCCTGTATCACTTCCCTTTGATTACGTTCCCCCCCAATGCGATCGCCCAATGATCCTCGCCTTTTCTTACGCGTCCTTTTAAGAGCGCCTGTAGCAGGCGAATGATTGATTCCTCCCTTTCGTCAAACGGGCTCCCTTCAAGACAACATTTAACCCTTCCAGCATAGACACAACAGAACGGTCACAACATTTGGCCGTCCACAGTCCAATGCATCCTAAGGTTGGCATGCGTAAAGGCTAGCTCGTAAAGCGGTTTTATGTGTGCTCGGACCAGTTCCGTGGCATGCCGGAGGATGAGATGCTTAGATCGTGTAGAGTGTCCGGTTTTAGATCCGAGTCGAAAGGCAGTTACAAACCGTCACACGACGCTTGCTTGATTCTACTTTGTGCGCTCGTCTTCCCTAGCACCTTTCCCTCGTTTCTGGTGTAAAGGACCTACGACCGGCTCTGTCGGCGGCGTTGTACCGCTGTCGATGAAAACGACCATAATTATTCTTTTATTAGGAAATAAAATTTCACTTAAAACATTATTTTCGGCCTCTCGCCTTTGAAGGGGGACCTTTGCGGCAAAACGGTAGGCCCGACCGACCGACACACGCGGAACCCGACCGAAACCGAAAACACACGGGGAATGCCATAGCGACACCTCACCACAAAAGCTCTCGCTAATTCAACGCTTAATGCGTGCGGAAACGGTGGGTAGGATGGTGGGACTAGAATCCTTCGGCTTTTGCTTGAGTTCCGTCGGTACGTCCAGAAAAAAAAAAACAAAAAAATTCACCACCGGCCAGTTGGGCTTCGCGCGTCGGGAGGAATCGTCCAGTGAGTGGGGATCGGAAAAATCGGCAGTTTTTTTTTGTCTCCTCCTGTGTTTCGTGCTTGAAAAATTATTCAAAATACATTGAAATCCATCGGCTCGGACACACTCTTTGGTTGTGTCGTTTGGCGGCACCCTCTGCCTTTGATTCTGCCGATCGGCCGGCTCGCTTTGGTGTCGAGTGCTTTTTTTTTTGGCTCGGCTAGTTTTTGATTCGGATGTCGTTTTTTTTTGCTTTTGTTTTTTTGTAGTTTGGGGAGTTTGAGCTGCCTACAATCCGCGCGTCGTTCTACGCCGCCCATGGCTCCATTAGGGCTGCGCACATTCTGTGCACGGACCAGCCCGAAATATTTCAACGCAAAGGCTCAGTTTTGAGTCAAGTGGCTTTGTTTTTTTGAGGGTGTTTTTTTTGTGAAATTTCCGTAGTTGCCACTAAAATGTAGCGACGCCTTTGCGAACGAATTTTACGCTTGATTTTGTTTCTGCTCGTTTCTCTCGGCTTCTTGCATTAGCGTCAAGTTTGCTCGGGTTTGAGTGCTTTCGCATCGTGCATATATTGGTGGCCGGGTGCGTGGCCTCTGCTTAGATGTATGCAAATTTTATGCGACAACAATTTGTTTTAATTGATCATTGATTGAAATTTTCAATTAAGACCCGCGCGCCCTCCGGAAAAGCTTTTTTACTCGCGCATTGTTTCGGGAGGTTTTTTTTCTTGTTGTTGTTGGTTTGTTTGGATAGTGGGGCCTACTTTTTGGGTGAACATTTGTACGAAATGCGGCGCAGGGATGGACACACTTGCTGAGGGATGCTTTTTCGCGTTGAAATGTTTGGAATGTGCGTTATGCAGTAGTGATAAATGGGTTAGACTTTTGAGGTGTGCGTGTGTTTTTGGCGATCGTCGGTTGCGATCAAAGGAAAACTGTGTGTGTTTGCATGATGAGATGAATTCAGTGAAAGAGGGAGAAATATTCTTTAAAATTGTATTTTTTCTGTTTGTTCTTTTCTAAGAACTTTTTTCTTCTAGTGGAATTATTACCTTTCCGGTTTAAACTGTGATTGTTCTGCCCGCTAAATAAAGGCGATCCTTATGAATATGGAGTTTAATCCGTAGTATAACACGCGACCTTGCTCTGCAGAGCAGTGAGGCTCTAAAGTTCCAAACAATCCACAGTGATAATGCAATCTGTTTTTATTTATTTAAGCCCTTGGACTGGAAGATTAAACTCTGCTTAACACTGTCCGTGTTACGCGTCTAGGTATGTTTGTTCGTTTCGTTTTGTTCGCTATTAGCCGCTATCATGCTCTAACCAACTTTAGGTAGAAGGATGAAGCATAAAATTAGAGCACGACATTACACAAAAAAACCTTTTAAGATTATTTCAACTGAAATTTACATTTTGAAAAAGAATCATAGCGCAGCGGGACACGTAAGGAAATGGTTGTAGTTATTTGCGTGCTGTCTTTGCATGTTTTAGGCCAAAACTGAACACAAGTCAGAGAGTTTTTTTAAATCTAGCGCGTGCTGATAACTTTAAAAATAAATTTAAATCTCAAATAGCTGTAACATTCCCTTCGACCGTCCACAGCAAAAAGAGAATAGAAAGATTGGATTTCTTAAACTGCTTAAAGTCATTCTTGATCGTTGATAATTTTAAACGTTTTTCCATGCCACTCTCCCTCAAACCATTCTGCTTTCTCCTGAAAAGGTTTTTGGTGCATCCTTTCCCGATGCCACCCGGTACGACACGACCGCAAGTAAATCACGACCGCATGTCCTCTCAGGCTGAAGTGGTTCCATGCATCGTTAAGTGGCTTCGGGACTAATTTCAGTAATTGTGCGCTCCTTACACGTGCGAGTTTCCATTGCATTCCGGTTAAGAGCTTTCTCTCTGTACCTTTCGCCTGTACAGTTTTGGAGAGCGTTTTTCTCAAGTGGACAGGCATTAAAAACCTTGCACAGCGTCTACAGAACGTTGCCCATAAAAATAAAACACTGCAAAAGGAGAAGAGGGCTGTGAAAAAGAAGAACTTCGATTGAAATGTGCACCCGGAGTGCATGGTGCGAGCGCATTATTGCACCAGTCCGGCTCACGCTCAGATCGCGCAAGACAGGAAGTTAGGACGTGTGTGCAAAAAAAAAAAAAAAACAACGCATAAGAGTCATTCGCCATTCGGTCAACGGTGGCGAATTCATGCGGTTTGTGTGTGTGCGTTCCATGTTCGTGTTGAAATATGATACGGCGACTGGAGGTGATCGTTGTGCT
>KB696136.1:0-11972 GCA_000349165.1 Anopheles christyi | reverse complement strand
AGTCATAAACTCAACAAGATAACGTTGAGGAGGGTTCGGTGCTGTAATCGAAAAGGATAGAGTGTGCCAGCTGGAAAAGACGGCTGGCAGCTACACGCTCGTTTGTCACGCAGGTGTTTATTGTGTGGAAGACGTTCCGCGTATCCGATACTACCGCTCTAAGACATCGCCGGAACCGTTCTTCCCTTGTAAACCAGACGGTACCGTGTGTCTTGGATTCCGCCTAACTCCACCCCAAAATTACACTTAAGATGACATTTGATGCCGGCTTTGATAACAAACCCCAGCATATGGGGTGCAGTAATGCGTTGGTAGCAATACGAGGGCTTCTGTTAAAGTAACCCTCACTGAACCACAGCAATTCACCGGCACTGCCTCGAAACTTCAATATTCGTACGACTGCTCACTTCTCGTTTTTTTCCGTAGGCGTCATCGATGTGGCAAATTTATGCGCACATTTCGTACACAAACGCCCCGAAGCGGAACCGCAAAAAGCCAAGGCATTACTTGGCAAGGATTTAGGGTGACCGACCTGGCATCGCCCCCTCCCAATCATCGAGAAGAGTGTTGAATCTAATTACCAAATTGTTGATGAGACGCCAGTGCGTGTGCCTTGCCGCGTGTTACTTTGCTCATTGCGCCAGTGCGTCCCCCGGTCATCGACATCTTGCTGCTAGCGTTGATTGTCAATAATGTATGTGTGTGTGGGGCAGTGAGTACAGCAAAGGAATAATCGGTAAAACCCTAGATTTTATGAGATGTCACAAATCTTACCACCGGGGCGGAACAACGAAACTCATAATAGTTTTGTTGCGCTGTGCAAAGGAAATTGTCGTAGGCGACGAGGATTGAATTGTCCGTTGGATTTAATTAGTCCTGGCCGGGCAGGATGTATTTTCACGCTAATGTATTCTGGAATTCGAGCGAATCTTCATAATTACTTTCTCTAAATGGTGTCATATTGTAGAGTGGGATTAATTTGAATTGCGTTTTAATAGCGTATAACGTACGTTTAGGAAGGAGTCACAGAAAGCGGAATAAGTCAGTTAAAAAAAAAGAACGGTGTTTATTTTAAGCTACATTTGTCTCATAGATTGCATAAATTCTACCTCAAGTATTTACCAAATCAGCCTGGCAGTATGCAATTTGATTATTGCTCCTTTTTATATTAAATTCAATAAAATAACCTTTCCTTACTTTTGTGATTACCTTGAGATGATTCTTTTTTTTTCATTTTAATGATTTTTCATGATTAATGTATCATATTGCATCTCTTTCAAGACTCATCAAAACACCATCAAGGGGATGTTTTTACTTTTGTAGATTTATTAAAAAATTGACCATACATGCATTTCACAGATCCTGGACTCTTTTACAACAAAATGTACAAAAAACTTGCATAAATTATTGCATTGTAGTTTCTGAAAAACCTAGTAGCTTGAAATTTAAAAAATGTTATTACTAATTTTTCCTTCCTAATAACAAAAATAATTTATTCATTTAGAACATATTTTGCATACATCTAGGCGCTTTAAATGATATCAAGCATTGTTTGCATCGGTCAGGATAAATAATAAATGGAGCTGCATTTCGACTCTAAAGTGTATCTAAAAAATGAATAAATAATGCACACGATCATCTTTTATTCTAATTTAATAGTTAAATTACTATCCTCAAACGTAATGCACAAATTTCCGTTGCAAACAGTTTCTCCCAAAACCAAAAAACCTCATCAAAACTATTACCATTCATGTCTTCCCTTCTTCATTTTAATCACCTCATTTTGCACAAACCGTCTCATCCCGATCTAACCCAAACGCCCAACTAATACCCTACCGATATAGTCGAGGGGTAGACTATACCGTCTATTAGTGTAATCGTTCACACAGGCGTCGGTGGAAATCGTATCACTTTCGCTCTGTGCTTAAACTCAAACCGCCAGTGCGACGAGCAGCACCCGAATCCGACGGTTGAATCAATTAAATAAATAACGCTCAATCAAACGGAAATACGAAACGCGGCACTAATCTCGCCCTCAAACCCGTGTCCGTGCCCATTCGATAGTGTGCAATCTCGCTGACTACTGCTGGCGGGCAGGTGGATCATTAGTTTTTCCTTCTCTGCAGACACGAGACGTATTGCTGTGATGGGAAACTCCCTTGTACCGTTCGATTGGATTTGGCACCATGGTACGATCTCGAGTTTATCCTTGAGTGTGGTTTTCCCACAGCGCAGCAGATCGTTCCCGTTTCGCAAGGTTCAAGATTGGCGAGAAGTCAGCTTTCTTGCGTAGCTTTTCCAAGCGATAAACAAGCACACCTACCAGCGTCTTCCTGCGCCATTATGAGGGCGCCCCAGGAAGCACTTGCACCCAACACTGGTCAGACATGCACCGGGAAAAGGAGCGCGTCAGCGCGTTCAAGTATGTGTGTGGTTAGAAATGCGCCACGGGACGAAACGATGATTTATACACCCTGTCCCGTGGCGATGGTTTAAGACCCTCTCTCTCTCACACACTCTGTGTGCGGTCTGGTCGAACACTTCGCGCCACCTAATGCCGGCTAAGTGGCTCGATAAACTTTACAGCACGGACACACTGGTACACACACTACTACTACTACCCAGCAGCTTCGACTACATCTTCCCGTGGGAGGTAGAATCTTCCGTGAAAGGTTTTTCCGTTTCGCAAGCTTCGTTATTCCTTCCGGCGGTACTGGTGTTTTGATTTAGTCCACCATCGCATCTTGTGTGGTTGATTTATTTACCGCCTACTGGGCCGGTATAGTTTCCATCGAATCATTAACAGTCTGAGAAGCTCTTGGAAAAAGGGTACACAACCCTACCGTAAAGCAGCCTACCAGACATGCCGTGGGTAACTTTGAAACTTCCGCCTAAGGCCTCGAAACAGCCTTTCATCATGCGGCCTCGGTACGTACACAGTCGTATAAATCTCTTCCTTTCCGGGAAGCCTTTACGTAAAGCCACTGGGATGAAGGCTTTTCTTATGACCGGTTCGTGTTTTCTTTTACCTTTTCTGTGCGGTATCTGAGTGAGGAGAAATCAGTTAGGGGATTTTTTTATGATTTTACAATGACGGTAAAGAAAATGCTTCGGTCGAACGTGCCCGGGCATTGCAGACGAGAACTTACGAGCAGAAACTGCTGATTACGGTTAACTCTTCTAATGGATTCTAGTTGGTCAAATTACTTCCAATCCAAGAGTTGTAGGAACCAAATAAAAAAACTAACTTTATAAAAATTATAATACTTAAATAGAAAAGCAACCACACGTTGGCTATCATCATTAATAGTAAAACATCCCTTTCTTACTGTGTTATTACCTAGAAATAGCCGATACCATCACCATCCAGGTTATTGGAGCAAAAGGATTGAATACGTACGCTCTCACAGTCGGCCATCGGAAATGAGGTCAACGCTGTTGGGTTTTAGTGGTTTTTTTTCCAAAGAAAACTCGAAACAGAAGCTAAACGCCAACCACATTAAAGCGTCCAGAGCTTTCCGACATCAAACGTCCACTCGAACGGTCACCATCATCGCGTGGGAGCAGTTCTTCTGAGTTTATCTTCGTCTTTGGAAATTCGGTAACAGAAACAAAACGAGAAACGATTCAGGTTATAAAACAACAACAACAAAAAACCCAGCAAATCTTCCACTCAAGTCACGTTCCTTAAACACAGCTTCACGTACGAGGGCATCTTTTCTCAATGGGATAGCAGGACATCAGGTTTTTTGTTTTTTTGGAGCCAAAATTCGCTTGAACTCTCCACAGGAAAATCCTTCTGAAATGGGATGAAGACATCTTGTCTCGAAATTGGTGTTCGTGCTCGGGGCAGCTTGGAGATCTTCAAACGGATTTGGAGGGGTAATAGGGAGAGAATCGTCCGAGGCTTTGTGTCGTGCTACGCTTTTATTTAAAGGTAAATAAATTATCGACCAATCGCCAGATCCACAAGGGCGGCAGTTGATGGGTGGATTCTAATGCAGAAGGCGTATCAATTATAGTTATTGCCGAGTTTTAGATTGACATAAAGACCTGGTTTGTGTGTGTTTCTTCGCATCAGTTCACCTCTATTGATTGAGCAAAGTTAAACAAACATTGACTCGGCAAGAAACTGTTAGAATTGGAACCAAAATTCTTTAGAAACTGTCATACTTTGGTAGTATATCTAATACAAAAGTAGAGCAATAATTTATCGTTTAAAGGCACACAATCGTCCAATAACCCAAATTGGCACCTTAAAATAGAATCGATATAATCGAAACGATATCCCGAGCATCCTAGCCTAAACCCGACCATATATTTCTAACTCAATGGCCTATTTACACTAAACCTCCGAATAAACGTGCTCCAAACAGTGACGTACAGTGCACCTAAACTCGAGCCATCCAACCTGACCACCTAGGCGCAGTGTGATAATTATTCGACTGCATACTTACCGTTCACAAAAAAGGGTGTTATTAGGTCCACCAACGGCATACACACACTCTGTTGAGCGGTTATCACAATAATTGGATAGAATTATTTTCCACACAGAGCGATCCAATCCGACCGGAGTGATGATAAATCGATGCCACAATTTGGAGCACTGAAACACACCTGCAGAACTTGCGAAACCGCGATGCGTCATCTGCATTGGTGGTTCATAATTAGCTTGGAACCCGTAATTGCACGTTGAGAAAAGGGGATTTAATAGGCAAAATCGGCAACCCGACCGTTATCAACCGATCCGTCCTGCCAAATCGTGTGACGCGAGTGTTCTGGTTTCGGATCAAACTGTTTAATAATTTCACATCAAACGCTTTTGTGCGCTTTACTGCTTATGCTGCTTGTCTGCCTCGGTCTGCAGTAGGCCCTGAAGGTGAAACAGTTCGGTACAAGGGTTGATTGTACATGTGATTCAGCCGACTGAAGCTCGTTCACGAGAGGAAGGCACAATCAATCAAAAGCACCGCTAAATCGGATGTATTAATATTTTACGCCAGAGGATGGGCCGGTTTCGCGTCTAGCGTCTCACATGTGTTATCAAATTATATCGTTACCTGTAGTGTATTGTTGTCGTCGTCGTGTGATATAAATATCAATTTCATCATCATCCGCTAACGTTGTCTTTGTTAAGGGATTGTGTCCCTTTTTTTTTCGTTCGTTGTTTGATGCCCTACCTCATAACTCATCGCAAGTACCGTCTTCCGACTTCAGCTGAGTAGTGGAAACAGACCACTTTTTGCTCAAGGATTCTTGAAAGTGTCTGAAAAATAGATGATCCTGAAGAGGGCAACGCAAAAAATAAAACAGAACATGAATTCTCTGGAAACTTTTCTCAAACACAAACAACACCATGATTTATCCGTGGATCCGGATTGACTGCGCACCAAAAATGACCCAAGCAGAGGCAAAAAGGGTCGCCTGTCAAAAAGTTTACCTATTTGTTCCACGGCAAATAACTGCCATATTGGGGTCCATTCATTTTTGCCAATCCACCAATCCACCCGGAAGGTTTGCAGAGAGTTTTTGAAGGTAAGGTATGTCCACTAGATGCGTGCTAAGAATTTACGCGGAAAACATTCATACTCTCGTTGGATTCGTGTGACTGTGAAACTGTGATCCCAAAATGATGATGTAGTGTCTCTGCTCGATAGCCACAAACAAACGGCCCAAGAAGTTGTCTGTTCGACTAAGAAGGACACAATGTCACAAACAAATCGTACGATTTCTACGAAGTTATAGGACGGTTCTTTCCATTCGGAAATTACTGTTAAAAAGTTATTCAATTCGGCAAAATAATAATAAGTTTTGTTAGTTTGCTTTCACGTTAAGATAACGCTGACGCCAATCTCATCCCTTACTTTAAATGCTTAATGGGGCTTTTTCTTCTAACAAAAAAAAAAAAACAATCGTCTTAAAAGGGAACAAAAAAGCATGTCAAACTACCTTTTTGATGGGTGCTAAAAAGTTATGGACATTGAGGTGGAAAAACTTTATCCCAAACCGGGTCGTAAGGAAGTGATCAAAATGTTCTTAAACAAGTTGTTATGATGGGCAGACAAACTGTCATTTGAATTTCTTTTTTCACCCGTTTTTATTTAAAGATATGTTTTTCAAACATATTCAATCTTGTGCATTTTTTATTTTCATTACTTTAGTATTATTTTAGTTTTAGAATGAATTTAACACCAACCCTTTTTATGACACACTACCTGCAAGAAGTATTTCCTTAAAGTGCAATGAAATTATTTTAATTTAAAACTAGCAAATCATTTTCTATCCTGCCTTTGCATTGTAGAAACTTCTTATATATTTACAATGTTAATAATAACATATTTCTACCATTAAAATCTTTTCTGAAAGTGAGCAATTAAGTGTGGCAGGAGTATTGTTGTGCATGTTGATGTTAAACTTAAAATTCATCAATTCTCTATTCAAGGCTTGATTACTTTATTTTTCCTAGCACAACAGAAAAAAAACATCCTTCAACCTCTGAGTAGGCCTTGAATGCAAAATATAAATACAGGGTCCTACTCTCAGATATTCCTTCCTTTGAGGCTGAACTCCTACACCGATCAATCGTTGTCTCTGCAACTTCTTTGACTACTTCTAGCCATAAATGCATGCAAGCTAGGCAAGCTCGGTTTTATTCCACATTCCACTTGATTTGATTGCATGCCTTTGCCCCGGCATTTGGATACAGTGAGGGAGGCGGTGCGCTAAACGACCTCGCAGCAACAACGAACACACCTCGGGGCTCGTATCTCGTATTTGTCCAGCCGGTGGAAGAAAAAGTACATTCCCGAATCCTGCTATCCTGCATCAACTCAGACACATCGTGCAGTGCTTCATCATACTGCCAACACCTCCTCGGCAATGGTTCTCGGGCGCAGGGCGGCATTGGAGGATTGATTAAATGGGTGGATATTGGGTAATAAATTTAGCTGATTTCTTTCACCCGAGGCCACCCCACAGCCCTGTCTTCTGGAGGTTTGCGTGTATCGCTGGACATGAGAAATGTACGTATGCTGCCGGTCATCCATCCATTTGCAAAAACACGCAACGATGACTCACGCAAACGGAATACAACCGGTTTCCACCAGATTTCCATTTACCTACGGCATTCGGTTTGGGAGTTTTTGTGTACGATACAGTGGCTCTGGAGGCTGATAGATGTGAAAGCGGAATAAGTAAATGGCATTGGGAAAGGGAAATGGTATAAACTCCGAAGCGAACGATAGAGATTCGTTACATACAGCTACACCGATTAGATACGCCTATGTTATTAGAGTTTGTATGAATTTAATTTACACACAAAAACCTCGTCGATTGATCGCTGAGGGGAAGAAGCTCGGGCCTGATTTTATCGATGATTTAATTGAAACAAAAAAACATGTTTTGTGGCCAGCCTTTTTTCCTTTTCCCATCTTTAAAGTAAAATATTTGTTGAGATTTTCTGCTTCTATTTCAAATTGCAACCCCTTCAAATTATAAATCTTACAACAATCGAAATTCGATTGCACTAATGCTTGTCCAAATAAAAATTATATATATATAAAAAAAAGATTCAATATTACTGTCTGACATTGAAAGCAATCTAAGATGTTTTGAAGATATTGTACAAGCTCTCCCTAACTCTCCAATTTTATCCTAAACAAATGCTAACCAACCATCCATTCAATCCGACCACGCTTCCGACTTTCGAATGGTAAAATCCTTCAAATCTTCCTGCCGACCAAGCAGAAGAGACTTTTCGTTCGCTAAATGCAGCACGGCGTAGAAGGCGAGTGATTTCGAGATGTTTTCACTCATCGTTTTGCTAAGCAGTTGGGGCACCTTCCGGTAAAGGGTGGTAAAGGTGATCTTGGCCTCATTGGGTTGGGTTGGCGCTGGCATAGCGATGTCCTCCGGCTGGGAGGCACTGATTTGTGTCGGCGCTGGTCCTATTTCGGCCTGTACGTGGGTACTGATCACTCGCCAGCAGTTGTACTTTAGCTGCTTCATGTCGATCACCTTGGCCGTCTTGGCGTACGCAATGTTGATCTTGTGAACCTAAGGGACATGGAAAAAGATAACTATTAGTATAGTTTCGGTGCTATAATTTCGGGTCTGTTAAAATTTACCCTATCCGGTGCTCCTTGGAACTCGGTAGATATTGCATCGAAAACCGTACTCGCATTTATCGTTTTATCCTTTTCGGGCGGCTCAACAGATCCGTTATCGTGTTGCGTAGCGTTAAATCCACTATCATGGTCATGGTTTATCATTATGTCATTATCGCCTCCATCATTCTAAACCAGAAACATTGTTTTAATTCAAGCACGTGGTGGGCCACTCCCGGCAACTTTATACTCACCGTATCATTGCTGCAGGAAATCTGATCGTCTCCACCATCACAGTTGTACTCCTCTGATGGTGCATGGTTCGCGGCACCATTGTCCGGTATACTGAGCCCCCGGGAGTACTTGTACACATCGAACCGGTTCGGATCGATCTTGAAATCGGAGGGTAGTTTAAGCTTTTTCGACTCCCACTTTTTACACACCAAACTTTTCAGATGCGTAATGCCCTTGATTGGCCGGTTAGGGTTGTACTCCTGGAACAGATTCTTGTTCACGCTCAGCACTTCGTCCAGCGTGTCTAGTTCGTAAGTTTTCTTACGCCGTCCTCCGGTTCGTCCCTTCGTCCTGGTCGTGGAAGCTTGCGAAGACGTTTCGCTCGGCGGTGCCATCGTTGTGCGCGGGCGCATCGATCGCTTAAACTTCCAGTGGGCCGGACCGGCCCAAAACTGGGAAATGTTTTCGAGCGGACGGTACGAATACTCCAGGTTCAAGCCGGTCGTATCCAGCGGCCGCATATCCTCAATCACCACCGTTTTGCGCATCAAGCCCTTGCACTGTTCCAGTGCCAGCTCGTCATCCTCCGCGAAATCATCATTTCCGTCAATGTCCTTTGCATCGTAATCCAGTATGAACGCATCGCCGGACGGTACCGGTTCCACCTCCGCATTAATATCGAAGTGCACGTCCAGGGCGGAACGGTTCATCAGCGATTCGTTTTGTTCGCGTGCCTCCACGTCGTCCATTTGTGCATCGAGCGAGGTTCGATTGGCACGCGGTTCCTCATCGTCCTCATCATCCTCGGCCGGTGCATCCGTGATTAGGTAGCCGGAACGTAGCTTGCGCATCTGATTGCCCGCCCCAAGTGGTAAAAAGCGCATTGTACTAAACTCCATCCCGTCGTACGCTTCCGGCAAGGCGTCCAGATCGAGATCGGGTGATTGCGCCGAATCCCAGAACGGGTAGTTCATAGCGAGCCGCAGTTCAGATTGCTTCGTCGGTACAATGTTCTGCATCAAACGGCTCGAACTGTTCACATCACCGACGACCGAGTTAAGCTTGGCGAAGAACGGATCCATGAACGGGTTCGTGTCTAGCGGACCGTTGATCGAGTCTTTCGATTTCGTGATCGTGCTGACCACCTTGCGTGTGCGCTTCTTTCTCGCCTTTGGTTGCTGGGTGACGGTCTGGTCGTTTTCCTTGTTGCCATCACCGTCGCCACCCTCAGCCATCGTTTGATCGCCCGCATTGCCATCCTCGTCGTCCTGATCGGTGGGATTGTTGTTCATGGCACGAGCCGTTTGACGTGTAAGCTCCGAGCACATGCGCATAACGTCCGTGTGTACCGAATCGACCCGCAGTCCATACACCTTGGTCGAAGCTTCCAGCGTGGAGCCAGCTACCTGGAAGTTTTGGAGCGATTTCGAATGCCGGGACATGAGTGTGGCGAAGCTGTCGATGATCGTGAGCGACCAGGCATTTTCTTTGCTCATTTTCTGTCAATAGAAAGCACAATTGTTAAACACTGCCGTTTAAACGGATCAGGTGTTACCCGCCAGCTTACATTATCGGAGTACAGCTTCAAGCACATCTTAATGTTTTCACTTTCCTCCACCGCACTGGTAGAATCGTTGAGCGTAACCTCCGAACGTCTACTTCTTCGTTCGGCTTCATCATCGTTTGCTACCTAAAATGTTGAAACGATTTATTAAATTTACTCGACACTGCCTCACCCCAAAACAAAACACAAAAAAAACAGACGCCACCATCGTGTTTACCTCCCGAACAACGGATTGTGGTGTGCGGAACAGAACAGCATTCGATTTCCTGAGCGGTGTGCTGCTGAACGTCGCCATGTGACTCCTTTTTTAATTATATGTTTTCTTTTATATTATCAGAATTAAACTATTTGATGTAATAATTATTATTGCAACAATTAGTACTATGCACTGTTTGTGGGATGTAAACAAACGCTGCGACGCTCTCTGTTTGGTATTTGTGACACGAATGGCAGTTGGAAAAAATTGAAAGCCAAGCTGTCAGTGCGCAACGCAACCGGTTGAAAGGATGCGAGCGCCATCTTGTGGGAGAATGAACTGTCAGATTTGAATTTAATTTGAGCCCGTGTTTTTGAATAAAACTATGGGAAAGCAGCAACATAGAATTTTAAATGGCTTTTTAGAATTACCAAAACTTAGTGGATGCGTAACTTTGCGATGGATATGATATGAAATTCGCTTGAAATACTGCGAAGCAAGCAACTCTAGCCCGCCGATCGGACGGCTCACAGGGGTGTCAAACCAACCGTTAGACAAAGCAAAGCAACTAGTGAATCCAAACATTAAACATTTACAAAATTGTTGACATATTTTGTTGATGGAGCATAATAATAATCCTAAGAAATTTCATTTATCATCTTTTGAATTTCATTACAATGTTCAGTTTAACGGCTTGTTTTTGTCTTATCTTCAAAGCCTACTGTTTCCTTTGGTGTCACGTTGGTCAAAGCATTATTCCACCAAGTCATCGCGATTTACATCAAGTGTGCTGTGTACCTGTTTAATTTTCATTCCAATACACCCAGTTCGTCGGTATATCTAGAAGCATTTATATAATTTTCAGCATCAGCTGCTGACAGGGTAGTGAAAGAAAAACGATAGCCACCTCTTAGAGTAACATAATTAGGCCGGGTTTTAAGCAGATACATGAAGCATATGAAAGCATTACAAAAAGTGTAACTTATACCTGTATAGCAACAGGCTATCAGTTCCAATTTAACAGGTAATGTTAAAGAATGTTAAAGATAATTTACTATTATTGGTTGCTTTTATCGTCTTCTAAAATGTAGCAAAACTTAAATGAAAACATAAATTAATAAATTATATGTAACACACAACCTCATTAACACTGCTCGTTTAATTTTTCTTCTCTCGTTATAGGTAAGACAGCTTCGTGTAATTATAAACCATTTCCTCATCACATCTGTCAGGAAGTATGTGCTTTTCTATATCAAGCGAACGGTGTTATTGGTGTGCAACGAAACGCACTAAAATCGCACATCACACGTGTCTTAACCACACATTCAACATAGCGTAGTAATTTCATCTCCTCTGTCACACCTCACACCTGTCCCTAACAGAGAAGGTAAAAATTTTCAAATATTTCATAGCGTTTACCCGTCCCCCGAAAGTACGGAGAACTTAACTACAAAACAACTGCTAATTACAATGTCGAAATGTTGTTACAAATATCCCACACACACACACACACACACACACACACGTGGTGCATACAATTTGTCAGGTTTTTGTTGTTCGCCCCACATCCCTGCATACAGTACGGAAGACAATCATTTCCACCCCCACCGCAACGATGGAAGCGATTCGACAAAGGAAGATAGTTTCGTTGGAATTTAGCACCATTTCCTGTTTTGGAGAAGATGGTGGGTTGTCTTTCCGTTGCACACTCGCTACACACTGCATTTCTCAGGTTGTAGGGGTGTTCCTTTTCCATCTGCAGAACACAGGTTGATTGTTGGTTGGGAAAAGTTTGCCGCATTAAAAATTCATTATTTTTTTACATCACCTGAGGTAAAGGGGTTTTCTTGTTGTTGTTGTGCTGCTGTTGTTG